>ML356553.1:0-13524 GCA_005239505.1 Nicotiana paniculata
ATATTTATAGCAAAAAATAGTATAGAATTTGGGTGTGGTCAAAAAATAGTTGTTCACAATCATTGCATCTTTTTTTGAACGTCGCTTGTCACTTCCAATTAATGCTTATGCCACGTGGAATTTCCGAATTGGTTCTGCAATTGTTCAGCGCCTTTTAGGGCTTTTTGCGGCTGCATCAGTCACGAAGTGACATTTTCAATTATGGCTCTCACATCATTGTTTTTTCCCATATTTGACGGTTGTCTTCGAGTATAAATACCCTTTTCTTTTCTTTCACGAAAAACTTCTAACTTTCAAACTTTATTTGTAAAGAACTTTTTCCTTGTCTTTGTAGATATGTCTTCTTCAAACTAATCTAAGATAGTCATAAACGTAGATGATTTGACTCCCTCTTCTGCTCCAACGCGGAGTAGGAAAGGCGGCAGGTTGAGGAGTTTAGGTTCTACTCCTTCAAGGGGTTCTTCCTCTTCTCAAATTACTTCCCCTCCTTCTTCTAGGTCTTTAACTTCTCCGAGGGCTAGGGCTTCTAGATCTTCATCCAAAGGTAGAGGACATCACGAACCTTTGCGCGAACCGAGGGTCGATGAAATAGTACCTGNGGCCCTTAGAGATCAGCTTTATTCATTGTCGTCTCTTGACAATGCTACAAGTACCCTACCCAACTCACTGAAGGTTTAATTCCTCTTATACGCAGGGACTGTTATTGGAGTTCTGATTTTCCTGTAATCGTTCTAAGCAGTAATCAAAGAATAACGTCTTACAAGACGGGGCATTCTTTTGTTTATACCTATCCCTTTACATTAGGGTTTAAGCCTCCCATTGACCCGATTATCATCGAGTTCTGTCGATTTTTCAAAATTTTCTTGGGAAAAGTCGGTCCTCTTGTATGGAAAGTTGTTGCATATTTTAGATACCTTGCTACCTTAGCTTCGATCCCCTTTACCTTTCATCATCTTATTCACCTCTATTCCCCAATGTTGTTCCGTCAGGGAATTTTTACCTGGCTTCTAGGAGTAAAAGGGTGTTAGTGACTTCTGAAGATGATAAGGATCGAGGTTGGTACCTTCGATACGTTGCTGTGCCTACGGTTGGATTAGTAGGTGAAGAAAATCTTCCCTTCCCTGAGAAATGGAATAGTGCACGCGAGTACATTTTAGCTCACATTCCTTGCCTTTTGCTTTAGATGTTTTACTAACACCGTAGTTGTTTCTTCTTTTTGCAGCAATCATGGGAACCATCGAGAATGTCTGCGGTTTCAGAGATTGGGTAGAAAAGCTTTTGTTAATCGCTCCATTGGAAGAACGTTCATGGAAGTACCTCTCTGAGAGGTTTGGTTGGAGAGTTAAGACTCATGGTAAGTGAAGTTTTTGTTTGTACTTGTTTCTCCATTTGAGCATTATTTAATCCTTTCCTTTTAACAGGGTTTCCTGCTCGTGAAGTTTCTACATCCGCGTCTGTTCCCAAGTTGTCCCTGGCTCAGGCCCAGGAGATCATTTCAGGCTCTTCTTCTTCAAAGAGAAAAGCAGGTGGGTCAAGGACCTCGGAAGAAGAGGAGGAAGAAGAGGGCTTTTTAATCCATAGGTCACGCAGAAGGAAGGTGGTCTTAGACGACGAGTCTACACCTGTTATTGATCCTTCCGTACCTGAAGTTGAATTTTCTGCCCTTGAGGGTGCTTCTCCCTCTCCCGTGCGTGATTCTGTTGATCATTTATTCCAGGAAGGCTTTGGTCCTGTTGCTGATGAAGCTCCCCTGGTTGTTTTCTCTCCTTCTCTTAGAGAACTCTCAACCACTGTTCCAGTTATTTCTCCTGCTCCCGTATCTATTCCTGCTCCTGTTCTTGCTCCCTCTCTTGTGGATTTTTCGGCTCTTCAGACTCCCTTGCCCGTGGCTCATGCATCTGTTCCTGCTTCCGCGCCTTTTGTTTCAGAAGTAGGGTCTTCCAGCAGGGAGATGAGGCAGGTGATGATAGAAGTTCCGGCAGAGGGTAGCCTCTTTAAAATGTCTGGCCAGCCTGATGTGTGGTTGAAACCGTTGATAGGTCCGATAGAGAGAGCTATGCTGGATAGCCACAATTCCCTTACATGGGCTAATGAGATCGTGCATACCTCTTTAAAGGTGGAAGGTATTTTATTTCATTCATTGTTGTATGTGTATTTACCATATCTAATTGGCTTTCTTTTGAAGATCAATCTTATAGGCACGGAGCTTATGAAGAGGATTTCTAACACGGAGCAGGAAGTGAAGGAATGGAATGCTGAAGTAGACAACTAGAAGGAGAAATATGAAAGCTTAAGGCTCGACATGGAGGTCGTAGAAGAAGAAAAATGTACCTTTGAACAACAATTGAGAGTCATGACGGCAGAGTTGGCCGTGGAGAAGGCATCTTCTGATCAGGCAGGCAAGGATAAGAGCGTCCTAGAGTCCTCATTCGCGGAGCAACTATCTCGTTCCTCTAAAGAGGTCAGGAGTTTGAAGGCCTTACTAGACCAAAAGGAGGAGTATTCGGGAGAACTTGTGCAATCTCTTACTCAGACCCATGAGGATCTCCGCAACTCTTTGGAGAAAGTTCAATTCCTGGAAAGGTCTTTCGCTCCTTTAAGGGCCTCTAATGATGTTGCTGTGACTGAGAGGGATGAACTAAGAGCTGAAGTTATGCTATGGGAGAAAGATTACAAAGTTCTTGAAGATAGGGCAACTGTCGATGTTAGTTGGGCGTATATGAACTCTCGCCTCGACACATTGACTGAAATAAGCCAAGAGGGTTTCGACCTTAATGCCGAAATTGCAAAAATCAAGGAGTCCATTGAGAAGTCTCAACAAGGTCAGAATCTCTCTTCACCTGAAGGTGAGGCTCCTGCTGCTCAAGTCTCTTCGTCCCAAGCCGCTCCTGCTCCTTCTGCCAGTGAAGTCAACCCCCTCCTGATGAAGTTTAAGAAGTTGATTCCTCCCCTTTTTTTTCTTTCTTTGTCTCAATTGGTGGTTACCCCCAGTCCCATCGGGGGTAAATTTGGATCTCTTAAAGTCCCCAAATGACAACTTAGGGGCACCTTAATGTATAAAAAACTCTATACGGCTAAGTATAAGTTAATACTTAGTTTTTACTTAGCCGTTTTAATATTAATGTAAGTATGACTTTTGCTTTCCGTTGAGTTTCTGTTTCACTCTTTAAGTCTTTTACATGCTTTATTTTTCGAGGTTTTAGTTTTACCTCTGAGTTTTGCATATAGAATGCTTTAAATTACTCGCACCTTTTCGTAATAGGCACGGTGTCATATAAAATGTGTGCCTTTTTGTTGTAGGCATAATTTATGAAAGAGGGACCTTTTTGATCGATACTTAATGAAGAATATGTGTCAACTTCATAAAGGTGTAATAATGCAATAGAGTGATAGGAATTTTTCACATGTTTAAGAATGTTTCTGAGGAAAGTTTTTTGTTTGAACTTCCATGACATTTTACATGTGTTTGATTATCGTCTAAAACTCATGTTTGCAACTGTTTTTGTTTAATAGATTTGATATACACTTGTATTTTGTAACTGTTTTCCATAGGTAACAGTTTTTCGATATTAATACAAGGAAACAACTGTTTTTTACTAGTAACAATTTTTATAAAGGTTGGGGTTTTTACCCGCAACTGTTTTGGAAACAGTTTTCTAATAAGTACGAGGGAAATGTTTTCTTATTCTTAACTGTTTTTATTTGATAACAGTTTCTTGAACAAATACAAGGATTTAGATCTTTCATCCGTAACTGTTTTATTTGATAACAATTTTCTATATGAGTACAAAGATTTCGTAACTGTTTTTAGTTACAACAGTTTTGAATGAGTACAATGATGATGATCTTTTATCCATAACTGTTTTGGTTACGAAAATCTTTCTTTTGAATAAGTACAAATATGCACATTTCTTCCTCGTAGCTAACATTTTGCCTTTTATCCTGAACATGTTCAAAGGTTTTTTGGATTAGGCTTTGTGTTTGAGTCTATGGCTCTTTTGATTTTGCTCGTATCACTTGACTTATTGGGTATATGGATCTTCAGGCTCGAGCTTTGACTTTTTGATAGTCTTTTTTGCTTCGTCTTTGCCTTCTACTGTATAGTCCCCCAAGTGTTTGAGTTTTGAAGAATGAAACCTCGAGAACTTGAATATTCCTTCCTTGTGGTCTTTTTCCTGAAAAGGAAAAACATACGGGACTTGAAGGTATATAGTTTTTAGATGATGACTGCTTAACCCTTTAAAACGTCCATCAAAAAGTGTAACCCTAGACCGGGAATTCAGTTACTTCCTCGCGTCTTTTGCAGGTCTAATATCATCATTTGGTGATGGGTTAGCTTTATGCCTATCATCTAAAAAGGTTAGTAAAATTTTAAATGTTCAAAAATAAAATTGAACGTGTGATACCTGACCGGGGGTACTTATTTTCCTTAGAAGTAGTACTTCTTCAAGTGGATGGCATCCAACTTGTTGGTAGGATTCTTCCGTCCATAGCTTCCAGCTCGTAGGCTCCCTTCCCAGCTATGCCTCGGACTTTGTATGGTCCTTCCCAGTTTGGACTTAGCTTTCCTGCGCCTGCTTTTTTCGTTGATTGAAAGACTATTTTAAGGACGAAGTCCCCAATCTTGAAGTATCTGAGATGAGCTTTACCGTTGTAATATCGCTCTATCATTTGCTTTTGAGCTGCCATCCGTATTAGTGTTGCTTCTCTCCGTGGTTTGAGCAGGTCCAGATTGGTCTTCAATTAGTCATCATTTGCTTCCTCTGTGGCTGTTGTAAACCTTATGCTTGGTTCGCCAATATCCACAGGTATTAAGGCTTCTGAGCCATATACAAGTGCGAACGGAGTTTCTCCTGTGGCTGTTTTTGAAGTTGTTCTGTGTGCCCATAGTACCGCTGGTATCTCATCAGGCCAATTTCCTTTGACTTTATCTAGCCGCTTCTTTAGATTGTTGATGATGACTTTATTCGTTGACTCAACTTGACCATTAGCCACGGGGTGGTATGGCGTTGAAGTGATCCGTTTGATTTGCCAACTTTCGAAGAATTCTGTGATTTGCGAGCCTATGAATTGTGGGCCATTATCACACACGATCTCCTTTGGTATCCCAAAGCGGCATATTATGTTTCTCCATAAGAAGATTTAACTTCCTTTTCTCGAACCTGTTTGAATGCTTCTACCTCTACCCATTTTGTAAAATAGTCGGTTAGCACGAGTAAAAACCGTACCTGTCCTTTAGCTGTGGGAAGAGGTCCCACTATGTCCATACCCCATTTCATGAAGGGCCATGGGGATATTATTGGATGCAATAATTCCCATGGTCGATGCATGTTATTGGCAAACCTTTGGCATCTGTCGCATTTGGATACGAAGTTCTCGGCCTCTTGTTCCACCTTAGGGCAATAGTATCCGGCTCTGATTAGGGTTTTTACCAAGGATCTCGCCCCTGAGTGATCCACAGTGTCCTTCATGGACTTATTTCATCACAAACTCAGTTTGGTTAGGTCCGAGGCATTTTGCTAAGGGCCCTCCAAACATCTTGCGATATAATGAGTTGCGAATGAGGGAGTACCGTGCAGATTTGCGGTAAAGTGCTTGAGCTGTTTTTTTGTCTTCAGGTACAGTGCCGTTTTGCAAAAAATTTAAGATTTCGTTTCTCCAATACCACGTTAAATTGTTGAAAGTTACCTCATTTCTGTCCTGGTCGATCGCTGAATGGAATAGATGAACGACAATTCCTTTGTCTTTGTTTGTTACTTCCGTGACTGCTGCGAGGTTAGCTAATTCATCTGCTTCTGCATTTTCCTCTCTAGGTATTTGTATTACCTTCCATGTTTTGAATTGTCTCACGAGCTCTCGTGCCTTTTCCAGATATTGTTGCATCCGAGTCTCTCGAGCGATGTAAGTCACCTGCATCTGATTTACTACCAGTTGGGAGTCACTTTTGATTACGATTTGCTCGATTGAAAGTTCTCGTGCGAGTTCTGGTCCTGCAATGACAGCTTCGTACTCTGCTTCATTGTTAGTTATAGGATAACATTTGATAGCCTGTCGTGTCTTTTCACCCGTGGGTGACATTAAGAGTATGCTTAATCCGACACCTTTTATATTGGAAGAACCATCGGTAAATAGGGTCCATAGACCCGGGTTAGTACCATTAAAGAGTTGTAACTCTTTTTCCACTTCAGGGACAATGCTATTACTAAAGTCGACAACAAAATCAGCTAAGATTTGACACTTGATTGCAGTCCTAGGCTGATATATTATTTCATGCTCACTTAATTCTATGGCCCACTTGGCTAATCTTCCTGATAGTTCTTGTTTATGCAGTATGTTTCTTAATGGATACGAGGTCACAACTGTGATTGGATGACATTGAAAATATGGCCTTAATTTTCTAGATGCCATGATTAGAGCTAAGGCTAACTTTTCTAGATGTGGATATCTAGTTTCAGCATCTAGTAATGTCTTGCTTACATAATAAATAGGAGATTGTTTACCTTTATTCTCCCTTACCAATACTACACTTACAACAATTTCCGAGACGACAAGGTAACTTCTCCCCCTCCTTTGGCTTTGACAGCAACTGAGGTTTTGATAGATAAGCCTTTAGGTATTTGAGAGCTTGTTGACATTCTTCAGTCCATTCGAACCGATTTTGCTTTTTGAGAACTGCAAAGAATTTAAAACTTTTTTCAGAAGATTTGGAAATAAATATTTGTAAGGCTGCAATTCTCCCCGTTAGTCTTTGAACTTCTTTTTTGTTTATAAGTACATCAAGTATTTCTTCTATAGCTTTAATTTGATCAGGATTTACCTCTATTCCCCTGTTTGATACAAGGAAACCTAAGAATATACCTGATTCTATGCCAAAAGCGCATCTCTCTGGATTCAACTTCATATTATACCTGCGTAAAATGTCAAAGGTAATAGAGAGGTGCTGGAAATGGTCTTCCGCCCATGTTGATTTTACCAGCATGTCATCGATGTAAACTTCCATCATTTTTCGTAGATGTTCCTGGAACATCTTGGTCACTAGCCTTTGATAGGTGGCTCCAGCATTTTTTAAGCCAAAAGGCATGACTTTATAACAGTAAGTCCCCTTGTTTGTAATAAAGGAGGTTTTTTCCTCGTCTGAGGGATCCATTTTAATCTGATTATAACAAGAATATGCATCTAGAAAGCTTAACAATTCATGACATACAGTGGCATCAAGCATTTGATCTATATGTGCTAATGGGAATGAATCTTTGGGGCATGCTTTATTTAAGTCAGTATAATCTACGCATACTCTCCATTTGCCATTCTTTTTAGGTACTACCACAGTGTTAGCTAGCTAGTTAAGGTACGTTACCTCTCGTATCAAACCAATTTTCAAGAGTTTCTGTACCTCCTCGTCAATCACTTGGTTCTTGAATGGTCCTTGCTTTCTTTTCTTCTGCTTAACAAGTACGAAGGATGGATCTTCATTTAGTTTATGAGTCATCACTTCTAGTGGGATACCTGTCATATCTGAGTGGGACCATGCAAAGCAATCTGCATTAATTAAAACAATGGAACAACTTCGAGCTCTTCTGTAGTTGTTTTGATGTGCTCGTTTTCCTCCGGTTCATGAATGACGTCCGGTATGGAATCTACATCCGTGTGGTCCAATGCATCTTCCGTGGTGACTTGATTCACCTTCTCGTGAGTATCTTCTTCCATACCTATTTCAGCAATAATACCTTCCGTACCTATCTGGGTAGTAATTTCTTCCATACCTGTTTGGGCGGTGTTACCTGCTTGGGAGATTCACTTATCTTTTGATTCTTCCACCTCTACTTTTTTGTTGTAGTGTACCACATAATTTATATTTCTCGCGGTTTGCTGATCGCCTTTAATTTGCTGAATCCCCCATTCGGATGGGAATTTAATTACCTGATGCAAGGTGGATGGTATTGCTTTCATGTCGTGGATCCATGGCCTTCCCATGGTTATGTTATAAGCCATGTCAGTATCGATGACTTGGAACCTGGTATTTTTGATTACTCCCTCAGCATAAGTGCTAAGTTCAATTTCCCCTTTCGTTATAACTGCAGTTATCAAACCCCGATATGGCTCGTGCCTTTGGGATTACTTGATTCCCCAATAGAATTTCTTCCACGACTCTTAGCAAAATGATATTGACTGAACTACCTGGATCAATCAACACTCTTTTACGTTAGTGTCATGAATAAGTAAGGATATTACGAGAGCATCGTTGTGAGGAAACATTAATCCGCCGATATCTGCATCATCAAAGATAGGGGTGTGCATTCGAATCGGTTTATCGATAAATCGAATCGATTATTTGTTATCGGTTTATCGATTTGATTTCGAAAATTTTCCTATCGAGTTATCGATTTTGTTTTCGATTTTGTCCACTTCGGTTATCGGTTTATCGATAAACCGATAATATATACTAAAAAGACAACTATACCCTTATTCCATATAACCTTTCCTTTACCCTAACTTATTATTTCCATTTTCCTCTACCCTTATTATTTCCTAATTTCCCATACCCTATTATTTCCTCTTCAGTCTTCACGACTTCACGCCTCTTCTTCCTTCTGAAGTTCCTCAACATTTTCCTCTACCCTATTATTTCCTCTTCACAAGTCACGACTTCACCCGTTTAGTTCAGGCGCCGGCGAGCCGCTTCTGCTTCAGTTCAGAATCTGAAGTTCCTCAAGAGTCAAGCTCTGCTCAAGCCTCAACGTTTTTGGCAGAATTGTTCTGCTTCTGCCCCTTTAGAGCTGAAGCCTCAAATTTTCTTCACTCAAAATTCCTCCTTTCTCGGTTTCTCCCACAGATCTGGTAATTCTCTATCTCCAAATGGGTTCTCTCAGTAAATTTTTTTCTGTTTGATAAGGGTAAATTACTAAATTTTATAGAAGCTATAAACGCGATGCTTGAACAAATGCATTTGACTCAAAATTCCTCCTTTTTCCCATAGATCTGGTAATTCTCTTTCTCCAAATGGGTTTTCTCGGTTTTTTTACTTGCAAGTATCTGATTACTGATATGCCTCTAAATTTCAAAGAAATCTGACTCATAATCTCTGGTAACATTTTCGGTTTCATTCTTTGTGTAATCGATTTCGCTGGCCTTGTCACACCTCCTTTCCACCCCCGGATTAATGAACGGGAAATAAGGGAGTTTTTCCAATTAAAGTGACATTATTCGATTTTGGGATTTATTATTATTTTTTAGAGTCGCCACCCGGATTTTTGACGATGCTCCGGGACACCGTTTATTTTAATATCCCAAACCGAGGAAGTTTTTGACTCTGTTTAAAATGTCCGCGAACCAGAAATCCGAATAAGGAATTCTGTTAACCCGGGAGAAGGTGTTAGGCACTCCCGAATTCCGTGGTTCTAGCACGGTCGCTTAACTATTGATATTTTCCCTAATTATCTGATTATTTACATGTTTTAAACTATTGTGCATTTAGCCTTTTTTAATTTTTAGCCGCTTTTAATATTTATGGATTTATCTTGAAACAAGTCACGATGGCGTGCACTTGTTGTTTTTGGACATATCGTAACCGCGCCACATGAAATGCACCCACGATTCCAACATGTGATTTCATTATAGTTTGAAGTTAAAGTCGGGGACATGAGTTGCCACACCCGAGTGTAGATTTTATAGTCAAGACTATGGTCGTGACAGTTTTAAAATGCCTATTTGAAGCGATATTCAATTATTCTCTAAGTTTTGGGATTTTTATCTAAAAGAGGTATTTTTAGCTTACGGGATATGTATATAAATAAGTTTTGATATTTATGGATTTATCTTGGGACAAGTCACGATGGCATGCACTTGTTGTTTTTGAACACATCGCAACCACATCACATGAAATGCACCCGTGATTGCTACGTGTGATTTTTTTAATATTCGAAGTGAGAGTCGGGGGCACGAGTTGCCACGCCCGAGTGTAGGTTATGGTTGTTTGAAGTAATACTTGACTATTTACTAAATTTCAATCTAAAGATGTATTTCTCAACCTAAAGGATATGTGGAAGATTGTTTAAGCTTAAGTTCTAAAGGACACAATTCATGGGCTATGGCCATATTTTAGCCCAAGTTATCATTTAACTCTTTTGGCCAATCCTAATTATGGCTAATTTTCTAAATACAATCTAACTAATTTGAACCAGGTTATAGCGGACAAGTTGTTGCATGATGATATTTTTTGAAATAATTCAACAAGAAATCCTAGTTCATCATCATAGATTAGAGAGATAGTTTTGAAGCAGTCGAAGAAACAAGAAAAAGGAGGAAAAAAAAAAAAAACATCGATTATTTCATTGGGAATACATTCACAAAAGTAAAATACAACTTCCGAAATTGTTCTAAATCAACGTGGCTACTCGAAAAGTTCTTCAACTATTACTTACAGTTTTATCAATTTCACATGGTCTATATCTATACCTTTTAAGTCATATTCATTCATATTGAGTCCTACACATGAGTGTTCATAGGTCTATTGTTATAATTTCTAGAATCCACAGAATAAGAGATGAAGATGATGAGGAACGCTATGAATAGCAAATTCATACTTGTACATACTTCAAAATTCCTTTAATCTGAAGTAGTTATTTTCAGAACTTCAACAGGTATTCACGGGGACATTTGGATAGACTAATTTGAACACAAAACTGTAGGAAAAGGTTTAGAAAATGACGCTTTTGAATTTTTAATCTAATCTGAATGCTTAAACGATTAACGCATAAAGTTCATATTTGATTTTTGAGAACACACAGCCCTGAGGCTAAAGGCTTTTCGTATTTTTTAAAGCCCAATAGACGGTGTTCAGGCTACTTCAAGCCCCAACAGGACATTATCAACAGCTTGGCCCATTTATAAATATTAAACTGTCCAGAATAGCTTGTTTGAGTTCAGTTTACTCATAACAAATCTGGAGCTAATTATACACATTTTCCGAAAATTACAGGAACACAAACGTACTAAAAGGGACTGTGACTACAATAAATATAATGTCCAGTCTTATGTTACAATGATTCAGAAAAGGTAAGTCTGAATAAATTACAATTTTTTACTATCTGAAGCAAAATTACAACTTATACTAAAATACATTTTTTTTTCTAAATAAAAAGGGAACTGAAAATATAGCCTCCAACTGGTTGCTCCAGCTTGGACTCTTTATGACTATAGACTTGGGCCTCCATTTGCATTTTTCTAAACACCCAAACGAAACTAGTATGTTACGCATTCTATAGAACAAATCTGACCATTAAAGGGGGCAGATTTGACTTTAGTGATGCTATACTACATAATACTAAGAAAAAGAACATTTTTATGCATTCTTCCTAGAATGAACCTGACCATGGAGAAGGCCAGATTCAACTCCAATAATGCTAACCCATTAGACCCTCAATATTCACCCTATGTTTAGGAAACACACAACAAACTCCAGCAAGTATCCATACAAAGGCTTTGACTTTTCTGGGCACTTTTATGGAGTGAATATGACCATTTGGGGGTTCAGATTCCCCGCCCTAATTCCATTTTTCATCCATACACTTTGTACCCTTAAGGGGTAATTTCAGCAAGTAACTAATGTTTGTGCACTACTATGGGGTGAATTTGACCATTAGAAGGTCAAATTCATCTACCCTAGTGCAGATTATCTCAGTAAAAACTAAGGCAGACACAAAGCAAACATCCAACTCATTCTTATGGATACTAACAACACAAATTCATATTTTCATAGTCTAAACACAACGACAAAAACCAAACACTACCAATCACATACCAACAAAATAACTTCAAAGGAATCAGAGATAACAACTACATCAAGTTCAACTACCCATAAGCTGACTAATAAGCATACCCTTGAATGTTTGAAAATTACATTTTTCAAATTATTCATACAAAAGAAGAAGGAAATTACAGTTACAAAAATAGTAGATTAACACAGCCATGGAAAACAAAATTCAGATATAGAAATCTCATTAAAAGTGAGATGAACCTGCTGATGTAATTCAACCTACCCAATAGACTCATGACTTCCTTCTTGGTTCTTGGGGGTGGGAGATCCCGAATAGATTTTATCTTTGTTGGGTCCAGCTCTATGCCCCGTCGACTAACTATAAATCCCAATAATTTTCCGGATGGAACTCCGAAAGCGCATTTGGCTGGGTTTAATTTCAAATCATATCTGCGTAGGCGTTCGAAGAATTTCCTCAAATGCTGCACATGGTCACTTTGGGTTCTGGACTTAATGATCACATCATCCACGTACACCTCAGTCTCCTGATGCATCATGTCGTGAAATATAGCGGTCATGGCCCTCATATAAGTTGCCCCAGCGTTCTTTAAACCAAATGGCATGACCCGATAACAGTATGTTCCCCAGGGTGTAGTGAAAGCTATTTTTTCTGCATCCTCTTCATCCATCAACACCTGGTGATATCCGACATAGAAATCAACAAAAGACTGTACCTCATGTTTGGCACAATTGTCAACTAGGATGTGTATGTTCGGCAGTGGAAAATTATCTTTGGACTTGCTTTATTCAGATCTCGGTAGTCGACACATACTCGAACCTTTCTGTCCTTTTTAGGCAATGAAACCACATTGGCCAGCCAGGTGGTGTATTGGACCACTCGGATTACTCCAGCCTTTAGTTGTTTAGCGACCTCTTCTTTGATCTTGTCACTCATGTCTGTTTTAAATTTCCTCTGCTTTTGTTGGACAGGTGGATGACCGGGGTAGGTTGGCAATTTGTGTACCACCAAGTCCATACTTAGTCCGGGCATGTCGTCGTAGGACCAAGCAAATACGTCTTTGAATTCAAATAGGAGTTGAATCAAGGCGTCTCTAGTATTTTCATCCGTGTGGACTCTTATCATGGTTTCTTGAATCTCTTCTTCATTGCCCAAGTTAACGGGTTCCGTTTCGTTTAAGTTTGGCTTAGGCTTATTCTCGAACTGTTCCAATTCTCGATTTATTTCCCTAAAAGCCTCTTCTTCGTCATATTCCAGTTCTTGATTCATTATTTCGAGGTTAGACGGCGTATTAAGATCAGAGCATGAAGTCCGCAAGCATGTCATGTTTTCTAAAGCCGCGTTATTAGGACTGAAAAATAAGAAAAAGTAAACAAAAATCAGGAAGAATAATAGACGATGAAATTTTGATTTCATTTCATTGAATTTGAACATAGGAGGGTTTACATCGGAATTTAAAGGCAAGAATTTAAAAACACTTGAGTTACACCCTGAAATAACTCATAGTGCAGAAAGGATGGCAAAAGCTGAACTACCGGGACTCCCGCCTGACGGGGAATGAAGTAGCCTCCCAGTTTTGCAACTTGGCGTCAGGCCCCATATACTGTACTTCGGCAGTGCTGGAGCCTTCTCCTGGTTGGACCATATGGGCCTCATACAACACCTGCCTCATTGCTTCGCATATTTCTTCTATTTCTTCGGCCGTGAAAGCCTCTTCCTCTTCCTCCACATATTTTGGCTTGACAAATGATGC
>ML356554.1:0-68389 GCA_005239505.1 Nicotiana paniculata
CCCCCCCCCTCAAAAAAAAAACCCTGATTTCAGCACTAAGTAGATGAATAAAAAGGTACAATCAGAACCATACTACACTAAGATATAGATATGCTCTAAATGAGACCACACATTTTTGCATACATTTTCAAATTTCACATCGTTGCTCTCTTATTTTTCTAAAAAGAAAAATCTGATATACAGAAAATAGAATAAACAAAAAAGCTATATTCTAAAACAAGATTATCACAACAGAAAAAAAAAGAGAAAAATTTCATATTGAGATAGTAAGCATTGTCGGAAAAAGATTAAAACTTACAGCTGGATTTCGCCGGAGAAAGAGATGGAGAGAGTATCAAAGTGTCGACTTGCGGGAGAAGAAATACTTTGTGTTATTTTACAACGGGCTAAGTAATTGGCGCTGACTTTGAGAGTTTTCAGTCCAATTTTTGTTGTCCATCTAAACCGACTTGGGCTTTTGTTGTGAGTTTGTAATCCGTAGTACCAAAATTAGCCCAAATAAATCAGGGATCTTTACATATATAGCCGGCGAAATTTACTTATTTTAGCCGATGAACGGAAGTCTTGGCGTAACTGGTCAAGTTATTTTTACGTGACCAGGAGGTTACGGATTCGAGCTGTGGAAACAACCTCTTGCATAAATACATGATAAGGTTGTGTACAATAAATCTTGCCCTTCCCTGAACACTTCGCATAGCGGGCAGAGGCGGAGCCAAAATTTCAAGTTTATTGGTTCAGAATTCTAATCGTTATAAGTTACTGAGTTCAAATTAATAATTTATACATATTCAATGAATTTTTTTAAGACAAATACAGAGTTCGAACCAAAGCTACTGGATTCAGTCGAACTCGCTGGCTACACTCTAGCTCCGCCCCTGATAACGGGAACTTGGTGCGCCGAGCTTCCTTTTCCCCCCTAGGATATACATAAATTATATATGATTATATGTATTATATCTTTACTGTCTATTTTTAGTTTAACTGGTTGGATAACTATTTAGGTTAATTCTTTGATAAATTAAGTAATCTCGAAACCACAACGATTTTTGAGTTTGGGAGAGTTGTGACTTGTGATCATCACTTTATGCATTAAAAGTTGGCTTAGTAAGTTCTATTAATTAACGTACAAGTAGTCTGTTTACATGTGTCCGTAATCCAATGTCTCTTATTTGTTGTTCGTTCTAATGCAATGTTCGATAACATTATATACATGTGTACGTGCAGGGGCGTATCTAGAGTATAATGTATGAGTTTTCGAGAATCCAGTAACTTTTGCATAAACTTTGTATTTTTATTAAAAAATTTACTAAATATCTATAAATATCTAATTGTGAATGCAGTTATTATAGTATATTAATTTGAGATAGTGACATAAATCCATAAATTTCAAATTCTGGATTCGCCTCTGTGTACGTGTTACAAAATGTGAAAGAAGTGAAAAAGCAATAGTAAACCAATTGCAAGAATTTGTCCATAAAGATTATAAGGGAGTAGAGTAGACTTAAGAACGAAATGGTGTAGAGTTTGAACTTTTGATCATATAACTTCTTTATAAAATAGTCACAAATATGCACTCCCTTAAAAGCTGATATGAATCTTAAGAACTTCTACAATTTCTAGTTTTTCCTTTCGATTTCACGTTGACACTATCAAAATAGGGCATACATTGTAAAAGCCCCATTAAAATATGGGATGATTTACGTAAATCTTCCCTTTTTAATCCCATTTTAAAAAATTGTGCAAATATAACTCTAGATAGAAGTGCAGCAATGACCACTTTTAAGCCGCAATTTAAAATATATTCACAGTATTTAAAGATTAATCCAATTCACCAAAACTTCAGGACTAAGTATCCTGTATTTAAAACAAGCTGCTAATTTGAAATTTAGAATGAGACATTTCCGGAGAAATCTACCGCGATTTGCCATGTGGAACACACCAGTTAATTGTAATACTTGTTTTTTCAAAGTTTTAATTACATTCTAATGCTATGCATATAACAAAGTAAGTATGAAAAGACTCACTGATCGTTGTAAAATCGAAGTGGATTAGAGCAAATCTTAGGTGATCAATGACAGAGTGACGAGAACTAGAGCCACTTCAATTAGTAGTCAGTTACAATTAACTCAAACTAATAAATCAAATGCCTACACTAATGTTCATTTTTTTTTATAAGGGTGGTATCCCGACTAGTTTGTGCGCACATCGACTATCTGCTACCTCCCATCAATATATTTATCGAATAACTCTGTCCATCAAGGTTATGGCATATGAAAAATTATTAAGTATTTTTTTTTGTCTCGCTTGGAATAAGTGAAACGAATGCAATCTTGAGGTTATATGAACCAGTACTTTGGACGCGAAGTATATAAAAAAGAGTTTCTCTATAATTGTAAAAAATAATGGATAGTGCAAGAATAATGGTTACCAACTCATAATATTAAAAATATAATAAGTTTGAACACGAAAAACCTTAAAAGTTAAACCGACGGAGCTTAAATCCGATTAGAGTAAGGTCATAATGATGCATTGTATATGAGTGTTGTGTTGAAAAAGAAGGGAAGCCCTACTAAAATAGTAAAATCTCCAAGAAAATCTTTGCCACTAAAGAAGAGAGGATTTAATTGGGAGGAGGAAAGTAGAGATATTGGCATTGGGTTTTGAGCCTCTTTTCTTTTTTGTTGGTCATGAATTGAAGGTAGAAAACATGTACTCTACTATTGATGTTTTCTTTGATCTTTTTGACTTTAATGGGCAGCATTGTTTGATCATTCAGCTTTTACTTGATGAGTTGATTGAGGAAAGAAACACCAACCATCAAACTCTCTATCTCATATTTTCCCATTTAGATGAGGAAAACACCTCACTACTTACACATATAATCATTGCTTTCTATTCTTTTGAACTCGATAACTAAAAAGAAAATATTTTTTTGTTGAAAAAGAAAATATCTTTTCTACAACATGAAAAGAATTACTCATTATGTTGAATGAAAAAAAATAATTTTTGTACATCATGAAAAGAAAACACCCAATTTGATGAAATGAAAGAAAGTATTTTTCTATATCATGAAAAGAAAGTGTTCATTTTGTTGAAATGAAAGAAAATATTTTTTCAGAAAGTACACTTTTTGTTAAAATGAAAGATAATTTTTTTTTTCCACATCAGGAAAAGAAAACACTTAGTTTGTTGAAAGGAAAGAAAGTATATATTTTTTTAAATTATGAAAAAAAAAGTATTTGTTTTGTTGAAACAAAAGAAAATATTTTTTCTATATTATGAAAAGAATATACCCATTTTGTTGAAATAAAAAAAAACTCTATTTACAACATAAAAAGAAGTACTCTTAACAATATTTCTATTTAGGGGAGAGTGGTGAGCGAGGTTGGTGTGGGTGGGGTATGGTGGGAATTGAGAATAGGGTGGAGAATGTTGAAAAAGAGTTTTGAAAAATATTTTCCCTTTTTTTTTTACAGGGAAAACATTTTCCTCCAATGAGTTCATGAGAAAAATATTTTCCAAAACATTTAAGCCAATCAAACATCGAAAAATTGGAAAACATTTTCCAAAAAATATTTTCTTTCGAAACCAAACACACCCTAAGACTCTTCCGTTTTCTTAATATATCATGTCGATTGCTCAATTATACTTTGGCTATGTTACGTTGTCTTAGAATTACAACGAGCTACCTGTGAATTAGCTGGAAAAATGAAATTGAAAAAAGATGTACATTGCGTATTCGAATAGATATTAAGGATTCATATAGCCGACTCAGTTGAATTAGGATTGAGGCGTTGTTATTGGTATGAATTTGCTGGGAAATAAGGGAATCAAGAGAAAAACTTCTCCTTACACTACATATACCAATTTATCTTTTATCATTTCTAACCAAATCTAATGAAACACAGACACCCCAATTGAGAAAAATCCCAAGTCTTGTGAACTAACACTACATATACCAATTAAGTGAACATTTACATATAACCAATTAGGTGAACAATCCCCCTATTTGAAACTTTAGCAGTGGTGTAACTGCAGTCTTTCCAAACAAGGCCTAAGGTAGAGTTTTCAGAATACACTTGTTCAAAGTAATACTCTACATAAACTTGCTGATACGTCTGAATGGAGATTCTCAAACTGAGTTACCATAGAGCCTGTTACCAACTGAAACTTCTTTCAAAAGGCAGTTTTTGCGCGCTGATATTGTCAGTTACCAAGAAAGATAAGCGGCTTGTAGTACAATCCTAAGCCTCAAACTCATTCCTGGATGAAAAAAAAAGGTAAAGAACCTTAATGTCAGTTCCAGCAGGGTATACACAATGAACATCATAAGCACACAACCTTAGATATGTAACTTTATCAAGTAAGAAAATTTAACAGTTTGATCCACACCACATTATTGTTTTTCTTTTCTGGGTGGGTGATCCACTATGTTGTGTTTCCTTGACAAGGACTAGTCCGGAAAGAGCAATTGACGCTGACCAACAGAACAATGAACTCAACAAACAACAATCATGAAAATCACTAACAAGTGTACCGGTCAAAAATGGTCAGAAACGCCAGCAAGAGCTTCGATTTCATGTAACCTGAATCTCAACAAATTAGCTGCTTTAAGTAACTTTTGGAAATTCATATCATTGTTCATGACAGCCATATTGATTTCTACAACAAAATGGCTTCAGCTTTCCAAATGAAACTTTTCGGTATAAGGCACAGCACAAGTAGGAATATATCACTACTGGCAACATTGCTATAGTCAATCATACCTGTTATGAGCATGAAAAATGAGGTTAACGACGTATAAAGTCAATCATCGAGAAGTCCTAGCAATTAACAAATTTAAGAGAGATCTGCTGCATTTCTCCTATAATAGAAGTGTGGAAATGTGGAAACGTTTTGAAGGAAAGCAACGTAAAGGAACCAAGTAACGTGAGATTGGTAACAAAAAGATACACCCTGGCTTTCATACTACCAAACATGATACAATTCCCAACTTCCATATTTATAATTCCATTTACAGTAATATGCTTGCTGATACATATCCAATAGTAAGTACCTTTTTGAATGGTTTGGACATTCAAATAACACTAATGACAACTGAAGGTACTCCGAATTTACAGGTAAACATGGCAGGTAAGAATTCCCTTCATATTTATATAATCAGCAAAACAAAATTAAGTGAAGCAGAAGTATGTACAAACACAGTAATCCTACTCAATTAAGAAATGAAACAAAATCATTGAGGGTGAAATGAGAGACATAATATTGGCACTAAAAGGAAAGCTTATGACAAAGAAAAGACTTTTCCTGTTATTAGAAAAAATCTAAGGAGTACATAGATGACATATGCATTGTCGCGAGATTACATTGGCACAAGGGATACTGAAACAAATGCTAGGAAAATTAACATTTTGATCAAAAGAAGAACTAAGGACCTTGGATTGGATCTCAGTACAGTCGAAGTAAGCTCCTTGCAATTGAGTGTGAGCCATTTGGCCTACTTTTTCCTGGTAAACCTCTCCGGCTGCCTCTCATGGGTGTCAAGTAGAACCTCAAGAGTCCATTATCAAGATGACTAGGTGAATACCTTGCACTCCGATTCCTCTCCAACACAAAATCATCTCTTTTCTTCTTTACATGCCCATTCATCTCAACACCAGATTTCCTCACACTCCCACCAAATGATCCACCAATACCGTTCGTTGAGCTTCTCCAGCTCACACTGCTATTACTCCTGAACACCTTCCTATTAATACCACCTCTTACATCATCATTAGTCCTCAAGTCTTGCCAAGATTCCGAAAACGACCTCTCCACTCCATTTGATCTACTATACCTATCATCTTCCTCATCTTTGTTCCCATTACTACTACTTCTCCTATGTATAAAACCCCATAAATTCCAGGCCCACCTCCTTGACTTTTTCGACGACCCCTTTCGCTCCCCACCATTTCCAATCACTGAAACATTATCCCTAAAACCTGTCAATTCAAAAGTCTCAGAGCAGTCATCTCTCAAAGAATTGGAATTCGAAAACGAATTCGAATCCCTCTCACCAACCAACACTTTGGCTCCATGAAATTGATCACTCACATTCACAGCAGGCAATACTACTTTATTAGCATTAGACATTGCAGCAGCCTTCATCTCATCAATTTCAGCCACGACAGCAGCTGCAGTCTTCCTAATTGAATTAGACCTATCAAGACTCTTCCTTCTCCTCGAAGACGAATCAGAGTAATACTCCTTAGTCTGGGTAGTACCTCCAGGGACCCCACCTTCATCCTCATTGATAGAATTCATTGAAATACGCGGTGGTTCTTCAACCAGTATCTGGTTATCCGTACGGGGAATTTGCACAACCGGGGCATCTTCTATCACTGAAACCATAGGTGGCATTCTAGGAAAAGTACTCCTACCAATCAAATAACCATCCCAAGAAGCGCGAGGCTCGTCGAAAGAATACCTCGGATCATCAAAGCTAATCCTACCAGCATCGAGTGAAAACCGAGGATCAGTATCACAAGACCTTCTCCCAAAACCATAATCTGCTATCTCCGATTGGGTATCCCTATTATTATAACGCCTTGAAATGGGCTTTCCTACAGGCAATGTACCTGAATTTTCGCCATTGTTTCTCTTTTTCAGCTTCTGTTTTCGCCTCCAGTTGTGCCATTTCTTGCTAAACACCGACGCAGCTGACCAAAAACTCCCTGCAACTGAAGCCTTTTTCGCCTGCGAATCAAGATCTATATGATCTTTCATCGGCTTCGATACATCCCCATCATTCACCTCCTCCACTTCTTCTACTACAATCTCTGGTTCCACCTCGTTCTCCACTGGTTTCACCTCCTCTTCAGTTATTTCATCCACCACAGCCTCTAATTCTTCATCGTTTTCGGGTTCTTCTTCTTCTTCTTCTTCCTCGTTAACAATATCATTTGGGTTTTGCGAACAAGTGGGTTGTTTAGCAGTACTTTTTGTCTCGTCGTCAATGGAGAACAAAGACCAAAGAGTATTACGACCACGAACGTCACAGGATTTCCGTTGGGGTTCAAAAGCAGAAGCATTAAAGCCCAACGCCTCGTTTTTCGAAGCACTAAAAGACTTAGTCCGACGAAGCTCGGGGAAAAACGAGGCGTTGGATTTATTAGTAGTGGGTTTAGGAGGAAGATTATTAGCAGAAGGCTTCGAAAAAAGCGATTTAATAGCTGCTGCTGCTGCAGAAGAAGAGGAAGTAGAAGGACGGCGAGAAGAAGAAGAAGGATTATTATTATTACTGTTATTGTCTAAAGTAGTGAGGCGTTCACAGAGACATTCAGGGCAAAAACCGGTGAATTGTTCATCTGGGTGACGGTCGCAGCTGAAGGAGGAGCGCGGTGGTTGCAGCAACGGCGGCGGCGGTGGTGGTTGTGTTGGGTCTACACTGGTGGGATTCATTCCCGGCGAATGCAATGATGCTGTGTGCAATGCGCACTCTGCTCATGTTAGTTACAGCAGCATTATGTACACGGCGTATTATAGCGAGAAGAGAGTGCCGAAATTTGCAGAAATTTGGGAGAATTTGTGTTCACAACGGGCAACTCAGACAGAGAGAGAGAGAGAGAGAGTGAAGAAGAAGAGTAGAATGTGTTGGAAGGAGAGACAAATTAAAAGAAACCAAAAAAAACTCTCTCTCTCTCTCTAGATTCTCTTTTCTTCTTTCTCTCTCTAAATTCTCTTTGAACGAGAAATTACCAATATACCCTTGATAAGTTTCTGTTTTTTTTTGAAAAAAAAAATTAATTAATTAATACACACGACATTTAATCTTTATAGTTTATACCCAAACACATTATCACCGGTTAATATCTATAATAAATGTGAATGAACGACTTTAAGAACAATAGGTATAACCTATTAAATAATTCAATACAATGACCTTAAACAATTTACTTTATTCAAATGGAGAATGAAGTAACTTTTTCTTCGGGTACTTTAAGGTTTTTAGCATGGAACTCGTAATATATTTAATGTTATGGATTTATTTTTATTATAATTTTAGTAAATTTTTATATATAAATTTATATTCTACGTTAAAAGTACGGGGTTAAGATGAACTCGGTACTGTTGGGCTGGATTCGCCCTTGTCTCCTATATTCTGAAACAATTTGATGTAATACGAATTAACTTGACTAGTTGAAATAAAAGTGAATGCAAAATAAATTAAATTGTTGTCAAATTACATTAATAAAAGAGAAACTATAAGAAAATAAATAATCCCTATTTATGTGTTTTTCTCATTTCAAAAGTTTCTAATATTATTTTACGAACTAACTCTCTGTAATAGTGCTGAACAATTATTTTGATTGAATTTTATTCAGTTTTTGGTTCTTGATGCTATAACTATTTTGTGAAAACACACACCTCAAAATTTAATTTATCTCAATTTAAGCATTGCCAAACACCGAGCTGGATAAAAAAATTCACTTTTTTCCATTAGTAATTTTTTTTAAACAAGAAAATATATTATTTAAATTGATTTACTTTTATGAGAACTTTGGATTTTCAAAGATTCCTGTCTTGATAGAAAGCAAAAGTAAATCACGCCATCACACTTTCATCTCCTTTCGCTTTCTTTGCTTTTTCTTTTTCTTTTTCTTTTTTTTTTTAAAAAGAAAAAAAAACCTCTGCTATTTTTCCCCCTCAGGGAGTTTCTTTTTGTTTTTGGGGGGCTTTCTTTTTCAGTGTCTTTTTTTGTTTTTTAGCACTAAAATTTGTGTCCCATCGTCGTGGGGCTTGCTTACCATTTGCTACTTGTGGGTTGTTATGTTTCACCTGACCCATACACTATACTCTCCGTCTACTAAGATGTTCGTCGGTCGGTACGATACGATATTTATTTCGGTTCGATATTTTTAGTATTCGCTTTAGTAAAATACTACACCAATATTGTATTTAATTAAGTTCGGTATAGTTTGGTTTTTCTCCATTCGGTTTCGATTTATTCGATTTGAATACTAACTAGTGCATAGAGTCATAAACGATAATATTCTTAATTAAGTACTCAAAAGTATAAAACTAAAAACATTTGTATCAACCTATAGAGAGAAATTTAGAGAAATATCTTGTTACTTGCTTAGAGTTAATTGATGAACTTAGAAAATAAAAGAAAGTAAAATTTTAGATTTCTTATTTATGTTATAATTAATAGTAAAATATTTATTGTGTAATATAATATATATTTCGGTACGATATCGGTATTTTAGTATTTTATTTTAAATATCATACCTAATAGAAATATTTTTTAAAACTTAAACTAAATACCATAACGAATACCAAAATATCGAATACCGTATACCAAAATTTTCGATTTCGATACGGTAATTCGGATTTACCAAATTATGCACAACCTTATTGTCTACGCACGTCAGATCTGCCCTCTACATAGTTTTGATTCATTAGTATAGGACCCGGGGTTCAAGTATTGAAAATAAAATAAAAATATGATAAAAAGCGCTTTCTTGTTTAATGGGTCTTATGCCGTGTAAATTCATAATTAATCAAAATCTCAACAAGAAAGAAATTTTGTTAATTAGAGAAATAACACTTAGAGGAATGCACCACCCAGAAGTGTTATGAGAGGAATGAAATTCTTTCATCTTTAATTAAAAATTTTGAATTTGAGCCTCGAAAAATTTCTGATAAGGAGCGCTTCCTTTTTTATGGCTCCG
Organism: Nicotiana paniculata; assembly: GCA_005239505.1. NCBI lineage: Eukaryota > Viridiplantae > Streptophyta > Magnoliopsida > Solanales > Solanaceae > Nicotiana > Nicotiana paniculata. The sequence continues at coordinate 9,714 of ML356554.1, forward strand.
ACCTGAAACAAATTTGTTTTAATTGAGCTAATAAATTTTGAATATTAGATGGTTCAATACAAAAATTACCAAAACTTCAGAGCTTTGTTAGTAGGTACAAGACTACTGAATTATTAGAATGAGAATATTTTTAGATGAAACACTGTATTCTTTTGGTGAGTCAATTCAAGGATAATCCAGATTAGTCAAACAAAATGGATTAATAATAATAATAATAATAATAATAATAACTGATAGGGGAACTAATATATTCATTACACATTTGTGAGAATAAATTTGTTTTTTAATATATATTTTAAAGAAATTTTTAACTGTATATATAACCGATAACATTAGTTGGCTTATAAGTATATCTGAAAATTTAGAGAATTCGATTGGATTTGATATGATCTCAGTTTATTAATCAGTTATTAATAGCTTATAAGCATCTTGCTAAGTTATCATGATCTGAAAAATAGTTTCAGTTTATTCTTGTTTGACTTAAACAGATAGTTAAAACTGCCTTACTTTAACCCAAGTGACTAAGTTTTGTGCTCATTAATTATATATAGGTTAAGATAAGAGGACAAAATTCGGTCCACTTGCCCCTATATTGACCAAATTCATGTCAAATTCTAATCCTAATGAAAATAAAAGAAAGCAAACATATTAAAATGAATTCTCAGATTAGATCGAAGCTAAGGTTTATTCACAATTCAAAATCCTCGAAGTATTATTGTTTACCTTAAAAATCGAGTAACAATTAAATTTATATTGTAATTTTAAGGATATGTAATTTAATTCAATATCAATTAAATAAATAATGAATTAAGTATGTAAATTGGACAATAAAATAAATCAAACCAGTCTGCAAGCAATGCTTTGACCTCGGTTCGAGATGGTCTCGAGATTAAATAAGAACAGTAAAGAATGGAAAAAACAGTGATGAACAATGAGTAAAATAAAGAGAGCAGCAGAAGTATAAATTCTTATCAGTGAATAGTGAATATGATGTCTTTACAAATGAATGGGATCCCTCTTTATATAATAGAGGAATCCTAAATAAGGTACAATTCTAATAACGAAGGTAAATCTCATGATTGGCATCAATAACCGCTTTGATTTGATCTGTTCCGGGATCTCCGCCGTGATCTTCGACCGGTTCTTGATATCTCGCCATTCCGTTGTTACGCCTTACTCGAAGTCAGTCGTGCTTGGTTTGGACTCGATCTCAATAAACACTTCGATCTCCAGGTTCGATGTTCTATCTTCGAGCTCGAACCTGATCTGTTACGGAGCTACCCTCGAGGTAACTCCCCTGCCAATGAAATTGGGTATGCCAGATTTCGACCGTATACAGATAGTCCCCTCGTTTTTGGAGTGTAACGAGAAGAAACGAACTTGAGTCTCCGATTTAATATATTGATCAATCATGACGTCAATCTTGTGATATAAGCGACATAAGTGATTGAAGCATCGCATTTGCACAGTTCCCAAGGTCATTAATTAATTCCAGTTGATGGTCGGCCACCAGCGTTCTTTAACCGTCAAAATGGCCATTATAAATAGACCACCTTCATAATCTTCTCGAACTTTACTTTCAAAACTTCTTCTAATCTCCAAAAGCTCATTTATTCTCTTCAAGTTCATCATCATTACCAGTTTCCGTTTGCCAATTTCTCGTTAAAACACTAACTCCGCCTTCTTCTTTCTTAAACCTCATATAGAAATGGCAAAAACATCAAAAACTGTTCCTAAAAAAGAAAAGGCCTCCTCATCGCAGTCGGCCGGTGAGAAAACGTCGGTGGAGCCACGCATTGAAGAGTTCATTCCCGGTCCATGCGCACTTACTTCCGACTTCAAAGTCGAAAAACCCTCTTCGATTCCCGGCCGTGAGCCCATGTCTAGATACATCTGTTCGATATCCGAAGGTGATCTCGAGCGGGTGAAAAAAGAGTCACTGGGAGGATAAAGAAGTAGTGATTCCACCCCCGAGGAGGACATTACCACTCATGTGAAGGGTTCTTAAGTGTGTATACTTACCCTTTCACATTGGGCCCCGTAGATCCCGTCATACTCGACTTTTGCCACCAATACCGAGTAACCCTAGGCCAGATCTACCTTTTTTTTTTGGCACGTTGTCATTTTTCTCAGATTCTTCACGAGAAAGGTCGAGGGTATGTCTTTCACCCTCGACCATCTCATTTGGCTATACAGCCCCCGTCTTTATCGGGGTGGACTGATAAGGCTTCAGTGTCGGGCCACGAAGGTACTGTTCTCGAGCATAGACGAGGACAAGGACCGAGGATGGATGGTTCGGTTTGTCTGAGTCAGGACCTCCGACATAATCCCCGCCGAGAAGATGTCATTCCCTGAAGAATGGAACATGAAGTGTAAGGACAATCTCACCGATAATGTTTGTTTATTATTTTGTTTTCTTTACTCTTTCTGATCTATATTCTTTTTCATGGTGCAGCCTCCCCCTGGTTTCCCGGTGCAGTCCCGAACCTTGCAGGTTGGGTTTGACAACTGGCCTCGACCTCTTCGTATACTGAGCGCTCGTGGCGCGATTTGACCAAGGGTCGATGGAGGCCAAAAATCATGGCAAGTTCCTCTGTTTGTGTTTGGTGTTTTCCTGCGAAATACTCTTTTTAACTGTACTTTTTCTCATACAGGTCTCGGAGATAATGTTGTCATGAGGCCGCCTCCACCCGGGGAGGAGGAGGTCCTGAAGCCGGCCAAAGACAAGAAGAGGAAAAGGGCCTCGCCTCCCGATACTCCAAACCCTAGGAAGAGCAAGGCTCGAAAGTCAAAGACCGATCCCGTTGCTCTGCCTGCTGACGTAGTCCAAAAATTACGGGAGGACGACGAGGAGAGAGAAGATGCCGACTTCCTACTAGTGGCTCGGAAGAGGGAAAGCATCGAAGCTTCAAAAACTGCTGAGCTGGTACAAGTCGAGGAGATTCATCTTCTGATTGAGGAGATCTCGGAGGATGGTCCGAGTAGAGTCCCCGAGTCATCGGGTGTTGACGATTCCTCCCCCCGTGACGAACAACAGGCGGGTGTGCCTGAAGGGTCTACTTCTGAGGCCCTTCAAAGAGAATAGAATGCCCTTAGTGACTCGCTTAGGGAAATTAACATTGATGATTCGCCGCCCGAACCCACGTTCTCTAAAGGGTAGTTTCGGGATGCCCGGTCCATGGGGACCCCCGATGTGGGGATGGCCCCCGAAGGGGATGATATATTCCGCAGCTGCTTCGTGGGGGTCGATGATGTTCCTGACCTGGATGCATTACTCATTTTTTATGAGGCTCAGCGGCTTCTGAATCAAGTAAGTTTTAGCCCATGTTATTATGTTTGTGTTTGTTCTTATTTATCTAAGTCTGATTTCCTTCCTTTATGTACAGGCTTCGGTGCTCCATCGACAAGCGTTTTCCAAATACCGGGATGAGATGACCCAATATGAGGCTGATCTCAAAAAGCTCATGGAGGAGAGAGACGGCCTCAAACTTCTCTATGGACAAAAAGAAGAGGAGATCAGGAGCCTTCGAGCCGAGCTGACAAGAGCTCATCAAGATCAGACCGAGCTCATCGAACGAGTAATGTAAATTTTGGGAGCTTTTTATATAATAACTTGACATTGGCGACTAACACTTTGATTTTGCAGGCTCAGTAGAAGGCCGAATTGGTTGCGCAGCTTCGTGAGGAGGCCAAGATGAAAGAGGCAGAGACTTTGGGGTGGAAGCAGAACATGGACCGTCTTACCTTGGATAAAGATGCGGTTCGGGCCCAACTGTTTTCCATTGAGCGTCAACTCCAAGGTGTGAAGGAAGAGAGCTTAGCCCGGGCCTAGAAGATTGAAGAGCTCGAGGCTAAGTTGGCCGCTGAGCTTGCAAGGGCCACATCCGAGGTGGAAGCGCTCGTGGCCTCCTACCGAGCCGACGTTGAAGCTACTAACACTTGGGCAAAGGAGATTTTTGTTGCTGCTGAGGTATAAATTATCATGCACTGTCGATCACACTAGGCGCCAATCTCGGAGAGAGACTCTTGAGGAGGTACATGCTAGTGGCTTCGACCTCACGGCTCTTATCGAGAGTGAGGAGATGTTGGAGGACGAGGATGAAGCTTTACTTTCCAACGATGAAGACTCCGCGAGTGGCTCCGAGAGCGGAGGAGATGAAGATGAAGCTTCTGAAGAAGCGGCTCCCGAGGTGAACTAGGCACTTAGGATTTTTTTTTCTTCTTCTTATTTTTGGATTTTTTGTGTAAGACCATATGTGTTCTTTGTAAATAGTCCGCATATATGAAAATTCCTTTTATTTCTACTTTGTCTCTGATTTTTGATTTGTGATAAATTCCGCTTTATCTTTGCCTTGTGAAAATTTTGTTGTTGCAGCCTCTATAATCGAGTGAGCACTGGCTCGAACTTATAATAGAATAAACCCTTAGGTTTTTTAGTTAAGCGAGGGCGAGTCCCCGAGCTCAATAATATGTTCGATATTTTGACTTCAGATGGCTTGCTCGAAGCCATAATTGCACTATTTTTATAACTGAGTTCGAGTAAGTTTCGAATTCACAGTAACAAACCTCTTATGGTTTTATATCAAATAATGATGAATCCTAGAGCTACATTCGAATCAGTTTTATTTGAGCTCGAAGTAGTGGAACCCTTAGGTTTGAATTGAGTGAGAATAAGATCTCGAACTCTAAGTGTATTGGCCCTTATGCTCTTTCGATTGGGTCGATATGGCCTCTGAAAGATGGCTATTACTTCCCCTTTTCGTCTTAAAAAATGCTTAGTGAAAATTTCTTTATGCCTTAGCATATTTTTTTACCCATTTGGTTTTTTAAAGGTTCGATGTCGACTGAAAACTTTGCTTTTTGTGCCTTAGCACATTTATGTTAGGATAATTTGATACCTCTTAAGGTTTTTAGAGGGCTGATTTTATCGAAGCCCTTTTGATTATTTTCCGAGGGTAGCCCTTTTTTAACCTATTTTTTAAAGAATTCGAAGGCTTATTTTTATAGCGGGTTTCATATGTCTCCGAGCCGAATTAATTTGGTTGTAGCCTTTGGGTATGCCTGTTGGGCTTATTTCCCAATAACACTTCGAACTTGTTCGAAGCGTTAGTTTTCGAGAATGATGTCCTTGGCCTGTAGATCGTGGGATGCCTTTTTAGGTCTTATGAATTTGAGTTTAGATGACTCGAATACGTTGATCGTCGACGGCAGTCCCCGAGTGTTCGAGGCATATCTGCACTTGGCCCTTGAGCCATTTCTCACAAAATCACAAGTATGGAGCTCGTATGGTAGAAATTTTTCTTCGAGACACAAGATATTTGATATAGAAATAATGCTTCTTTGAATAATTTATACATGCATACTTGTTTTTCCATCTGGGCTCTACTAATCTATATGGACACGGTTCATTTGACTGTTTGGCCATTACAAAGTTTCCTATCGAGACCCTTTGACACAAAGTGCTTTCCTCGAGAGTATGATATCCGAGGGTGATGCCCCCCAGTATTCGAGGTTGATTGTAAAGAAGTCTTGGATACTGTTGAATTGTCCTCAGTTAGCACATAATTGTTGCCTCGTTAAAAATCTTGCCGGAAAAATCCATTTGGGATAAAAACCGATCTAAGGGATAAAGAGTGCAACGGGCACTTTAAAATCTGAGGTCTCGATATCTTCAATCGAACACCTGCAGTGAGTTAGTAACGAATATATAAATGAAAAAATGGATAAATTCATACCTTAGCAATAATATCGTTTGAGAAGGGATATGTTCTAATTTTTTGGTAGTGATTCCCGTCCATCATTCCGAGCTTATAAGACCCTTTTCCGACTATGTCGAGGACTTGGTAGGGTCCTTCCCAATTCGGACCGAGCTTCCCTTCATTAGGATCTCGAGTGTTTATGGTGACTTTCCTTAGGACTAAGTCCCCGACTCTGAAGTGGCGAAGGTTGGTTCTCGTATTGTAGTATCTTTCAATTCGTTGCTTTTGTGCAGCCATTCGAACGAGTGCAGCTTCTCGCTTTCATCCAATAACTCGAGGCTAGTATTCATAGCCTCGTGATTTGATTCTTCTATTGTATGTCGAAACCTGGCACTAGGTTCCCCGACTTCGACTGGGATCAAGGCCTCGGAGCCATATACTAGGGAAAATAGAGTTGCCCTTGTGCTGGACTTCGATGTTGTTCGATATGCCTAAAGGACTTCGGGTAGAATTTCTCTCCATTTCCCTTTAGCATCGTTCAACCTTTTCTTTCGGTTTTGGATGATAGTCTTGTTCATCGATTCGGCCTGTCTGTTCCCACTAGGACAATACGACGTTGGCAATATCCTTTTTATTTTATGGTCTTCGAGGAATTTTGTCAATTTGCTACCTAATTTGTTTTCCATGGTCGCACACTATTTTGGTGGGTATCTGAATCAACACACAATGTGATCCCAGATGAATTCTATAACCTCTTTCTTTATGAGTTTCTCGGGAGCACGTGCTTTAACCCATTTAGAGAAATAGTCAGTCATAAATAAAATTAACTTAGCTTTACCTGGGGCCGATGGTAGAGGCCGACGATGTCCATCCCCTATTTCATGAATGGCCATGAGGATAGGACCGAATGAAGTTGTTCTCCGAGATGGTGGATCATCGGTGCAAACCTTTGACATTTATCACATTTTCGAACAAACTCCTTAGCGTCTTTATCCATGCTATCCCAGTAGTATCCCGCTCTAATGACTTTGTGAATCATTGATTCGGCGCCGGAGTGGTTCCCACAAGTGCCTTCATGGACCTCTCGTAGAGCATAATCGGTGTCCCATGGTCCCAAACATACTGCCAATGGTCCGTCGAATTTTCTCCTGTATAATGTTCCATCTTTAGCCAACGTGAATCGAGCAACTTTGGTTCGTACGGCCCTCGACTCTTTGGGATCCGAATGGAGCTTTCCGTTTTCAAGTATTCAATATATTTATTTCTCTAATCCCAGGTTAAGCTTGTAGAATTTATCTCAATATGACCTTCCTCGGTCACGGACCTCGAGAGTTGAACGATAGCCCCCGAGTTGATCTCATCCTCCTTGACTGATGACCCCAAATTTGCTAGCGCATCGGCCTCAGTGTTTTGTTCTCGAGGTACATGCTGTAAAGTCCATTCCTTGAAACGGTGCAAAGTTACCTGCAACTTGTCCAAATATATTTACATTCTATCCTCTCAAACTTTGAATGTTTTGTTTACTTGGTTAACCAACCAATAAAGAGTCACACTTAGCTTCAATGAATTTTACTCCCAAGCTTTTAGCTAGCTCAAGACCTGCAATCATGGCCTCATACTCGGCCTCATTGTTAGTCAACTTAGAAGTCTTTATAGATTGCCTAATAGTGTTACCCGTGGGCGGCTTCAAAATGATGCCTAGCCCGGATCCCTTCACATTCGAAGCGCCGTCTATGAAAAGGGTTCATACCCCTGATGATGTACCCGATTTTAAAAAAGTTTCTTTTCGACTTCGGGTACGTGGGTGAGTGTGAAATCGGCCACGAAGTCTGCTAAAATTTGAGACTTTATGGCCGTTCGGGGTTGCTATTCGATATCGTACCTACTGAGTTCGACAGCCCATTTGCTTAATCGACCCGACAGTTCGGGCTTGTGCAAAATTTTACGAAGTGGATAAGTGGTTAATATGCATATGGGGTGACACAGAAAGTATGGTTTTAACTTTCTAGAAGCGTTTATAAGTGCAAGTGCCAATTTTCTAAGTGAGGATATCTAGTTTCTACTTCTTCTAAAGTTCGACTTATGTAATAAATAGGGAGTTGCGTACCTTGCTCTTCTCGAACCAAGACACCACTTATCGCAATTTCTGATACTACCAAGTACAAGTAAAGTTTCTCATCTGCCTTCGGTGTGTGAAGCAGTGGTGGGCTTGATAGGTATCGCTTCAATTCCTCTAATGCATGTTGGAATTTCGGGGTCCAGGAGAAATCGTTCTTTTTTTGAGTAGGGAGAAAAATCTGTGGCTTCGATTTGGTGACCTAGAGATGAATCGGCCTAAAGCAGCTATCCGCCCAGTCAGCCTCTGTACGAATTTTATACTGTCCATGACGGTGATGTCTTCGATGGCCTTGATTTTATCAGGGTTGATCTCGATCCCCCGATTTGACACCATGAAGACAAGGAACTTGCCCGAACCGACCCCGAAAGCACATATCTCGGGGTTGAGCTTCATGTTATATTTCCTCAGACTGTCGAACATTTCCCGCAAATGAGCTAAATTTTCCTCTGCACGCAGGGACTTAACTAGCATGTCATCAACATACACTTCCATTGACTTACCTATTTGTTCTTAGAACATTTTATTTACTAGGCGTTAGTAAGTAGCTCCTGCATTTTTAATCCCGAAGGGCATTACATTATAGTCGTATATTCCGTATTTGGTGATAAATGAAGTCTTTTCTTGGTCTTCCAGGTTCATCCGAATTTGATTGTACCCGGAGTAGGTATCGAGAAAAGTAAGGATCTCGTGGCCGGTCGTGGCGTCGATCATGCGATCGATGTTGGGCAATGAAAAATAATCTTTGGGGCATGCTTTGTTTAAGTCCGTATAGTCTACGCACATTCTATGTTTGTTCCCTTTTTTAGGGATTTAGACTACATTGGCTAACCATGTAGGATATTTTACCTGCCGAATGGACCCTATGTTGAGAAGTTTGGTTACCTCGTCCTTTATGAATGCGTGCTTCACCCCGGACTGGGTCTTCTCTTTTGCTTCACCGGTATGAACTTAGGTTCCAGGCTTAGTCGATGCGTTGTTATCTCCGGTGGGATCCTTGTCATGTCTAAATGGGACTAACCAATACAATCTATGTTATCGATAAGAAATTGAATAAGCTTTTTCCTGAGTTCGGGGTTTAATCTCGTTCCCATGTATACCTTTCGCTCGGGCAGGTACTCTATTAGTATAACCTATTCCAGCTCTTCGACCGTTGATTTGGTGGCGTCAGAATATTCGGGAACAACAAAAGTTCGAGGGGTCAAAAAATCCTCCTCCTCTTCTTCTTCTTCTTCTTCTTCTTCTATATCTTGTTTCCCCGATTTGGTCGAGGCTGGTGGCGGTGATTGCTATTTGGATTCCTGTTTACCATTTATGCTTGAATTTTCTGAGGTTGATAACGTCGATATCGGTATTACCTCATTGACCGCAAATATTTCCTTTGCGGCATGTTGTTCCACGTACACTATTTTTACACCGCCTGATGTCGGGAACTTCATCATCTGGTGGAGAGTCGAGGGGACTGCCCTCATATTGTGGATCCAAGGACTTCCAAGAAGGGCATTGTACCTCATGTCACCCTCGATTACATGGAACTTGGTATCTTGAATGATTCCAACCACGTTTACCGGTATGATAATCTCCCTTTTAGTTGTTTCAATGGCCATATTGATGCTGTTTAAGACTCGAGCTGCAGGCACGATTTGATCCTGTAGGCCGAGTTTCTCCACGACCCTCGATCGAATTATATTTTCCGAGCTACCTGGATCCACTAAAACACGCTTAACTTGAACTTTATTTTACAAGATGAAATTACCAGAGCGTCGTTGTGGGGCTGAGAAATGTCTTATGCTTCTTCATCGTTGAATGATAAGGTGCCTTCCGGCACATAATCTTGGGTTTGTTTCTCCCTAGTGATTGATACCTTAGTGCTTTTGAATATGGGTCCCTGTGGAATGTCGAACCAAACGACGATCATATGAATGACATGTTGCGGCTTCTCTTGTTCATTTTGCCTATTTGAGTCCCTTTCCCTGAAATGATTCTTGGTTCGATCGCTGAGGAACTCTCGAAAGTGGCCCTCGTTGAATAAACAGGCTACCTCCTCCCTTAATTGCCTGCAATCCTCGGTCTTGTGGCCATGTGTGCCATGATACTTGCACATCAAATTTGTGTTTCTCTGGGATGGATCAGTCTGTATGGGTCTGGTCCACCTAGTATCTTTGATCTTTACGATTGCGGATACAATGCCTGATGCATCGAAGCTAAAGTTATATTTCGATAACCGAGGTGCCTTTGTGGGATCGGTATACTTGTCAAAACCACTTTTTCTCATAAGTCCCCGAGAATTCTGTCCTCGATCACTTCTTCGATCATTCAGGTCGAAATTGTGTCCCAGGCCATTGTTCCTTCGATCCGCTATATATGGTTGGTATCGGTATTTGTTCGACCTTGGCTCCCTGCCGACGTCCTCTGATTTTTACATGTCGACCTATTTGGATGTACTGAACCGGAAGGGGATCCTAGTTGGTCGTCCTCGACCCTGATATTTGATTGATATCGATTGTGCACATCTGCCCAAGTTACATCTGGATACTTGATCAAATTTTGTTTCAACTGGCGTGATGCTATCGAACTCCGTTCGTTCAACCCTTGGGTGAAAGCTTGAACGGCCCAATCATCTATGACCAGGGCCAATTCCATTCGCTCCATTTGAAATAGGGACACGAACTCCCTCAAAATTTCATTATCCCTTTGTCTTACCTTGAAACGATCCGATTTCCTTGTTGCGATCTTTATGGCCCCGACGTGCGTCTTTACGAAAGAATCTGCTAACGTGGCACATGAGTCGACGGAATTTGGTGGCAGGTTGTGATACCAAATCATTTCTCCCTTCAACAGGGTCTCTCCAAACTTTTTCAACAACACAAATTCGATTTCATCATCTTCCAAGTCGTTACCCTTGATGGCGCATGTATAAGAATTAATATGCTCGTTGGGATAATGTGGTCCCATTATATTTGGGGATGTATGGCATACGAAACTTCTTTAGAATAGACATCGGATCCGCACTTGGAGGAAACGACTTTTGCACAAACTTCTTCGAATCCATCCCTTTCAAGATTGGCGGTGCCCCCGGTATCTGATCAACTCGGGAGTTATATGTCTCCATTTTTTTATCGTTGGCTTCAATTTTCTTCTCCCATGATTCAGTTCTTTTGGTTAGTTGCTCTAGTATTTTCATTACTGCTGGATCAGTTCCCGATGTGTTACCATTTGACCTTTCCTATATTGGCTCGGTATGGTGAGTAATTTCCAGCTCGACCCTATTCGGAGCTCTATGTTGATTTTGTAACTGCGCAATAGTGGATTGCTGAGCGTGAAGCATCTCGAATATCACTTGGAGACTGACTCTTTCGTCTCCTCTCCCCTGCATTTCTTGGCCACCAGATCGGCCTTCTCTGCGTATACTCCCATCGAGATCCATGCCTAGGTTCACACTTAGAGAAACATGCGAACTGACATCAACCCGATTGGCAACCGGTGGTCCCCCGAGATTGGCCTGTGGCACCTCGATTCCTGGAGCTATCACATTTTCGCTTTCCCCGTGTAATCCGAGGCCATTTCACCGTGTGTGGATGCGTTTTGTGAGTTTGACATGTTTTAACCTGAAAGCAAAAATCTTGACAAGAACAAGCGTAAAATAGTATGTTTTGTCAGAATCAGTACTGAACAATCACTATTATCCCTAACCCCACGGTGCGCGCCAAACTGTTTACCTTAAAAATTGAGTAACAATTAAAATTATATTATGATTTTAAGGATACATGGTTAATACAATACCAATTGAGAAAATAATGAATTAAGTATGTAAATTGGACAATAAAATAAACCAAACCATTCTGCAAGCAATGCGTTGACCTCGGTTCGAGATGGCCGCGAGGTTAAATTATAAGAACAGTAAATAATGGAACAAACAGTGATGAACATCGATGAACAATGAGCAAAATAAAGAGAGCAGTAGAAGTGTAGGTTCTTATCAGTGAATAGTGAATATGATGTTTTTACAAATGAATGTGGTCCCTCTTTATATAATAGAGAAATCCTAAATAAGGTACAATTTTAATAATGGAGGTAAATCCCATGATTGGCATCAATAGCTACTTTGATTTGATATGTTCTGGAATCTCAGCCGTGATCTTTGACCGGTTCCTGATATCTCGTCATTCAGTTGTTACGCCTTACTCGAAATCAGTCGTGCTTGGTATGTCCTCGATCTCAACAAACACTTCGATCTCCAGGTTCAATGTTCTATCTTCGAGCTCGAGCCTGATCTGTTATGGAGCTACCCTCGAAGTAACTCCCCTGCCAATGAAATCGGGTATGCCCGATTTCGACAGTGTACAATTACCATATGGTGACAATAGTTTTAGATACTAAAAAATCATTATAAATTGATATATATATAAAAAGTTATATTATTATACCAAATCTTATTTTGTCTTTCGGTTCATAGGAACTGGATGATCTCATTCGATCAAACACCTAGTGACAAACTATGTTCCTTCATAATGATGTTTCTGAACAAGTTCATGAATAAGAAGCCTAAAGGTGTTCCCAAAATAGTTGCAATTGAATAAATAATTCTACGAATGAACGAACCGGATCGACTTGAAAGAATTACATTTATAAGTTATATGTTCGGTAACCATTTAATAAAAAATCATTAAGTATGAATACGATAGATATCTGTGTATATAGTAGTCATCGTTGTTGTGTTGGTCATGGTTAGAAATGAGAGGATGTAATAGATGTTGCAACCTAAATTTGCTTGATATATAGTGAGAGTGTAACATATTATACTAGTTCTAAAGTAGTTTCTCATTAATTACTAAGTCCATGTCAATATGTTTGTTTTTTTATGGCCTCCCAAATAATAATTAATCTTAAGCCATACTTAGAAATGACAGATCGGGTGAACAGTAAATTACCCAAAGTAGTCTCTAAGGTGTAATTAAATACACCATACACAAACTTTCTTTGCTTTTTATTGATGAAATCATAGCCACTAACGGTAAAAACAAAGCACTTTTGGTATGAAATTATTGTAATGGCCATGGATCAACTTACACCGGAAGAAAAGTTAAGTTAAAACTGTTAAAGGTATGCAAAAAAAAAGGCTTTGTAGCTGGCTTTGTGGGGCTTTGGAATTTAGTTTGGAAAAAAAAAATTAAAAAATCTATACATAGTATTTTCACTGAACTAATTAATGCAATAAATATATTATTTTTGTAACAACAATAACAACCTAGTAAAATCTCATAAGTGGAGAAATATATTATTTTTATAATCCTTTATAAATTATCTATAATCAAATAAAATGTATTATATATCACTGTAATTTATAAAAAGAAAATTCAAATTAAATTGTTTAATTTGACGTAAGCACCATATACTGAAATTAGCTGCTTGACGGACCTTTCACCTTTCACCTTTCACCTTTCACGTACTATATATTCTTTCAATCTTGCCTTATAAAGTGAGATGTAAACAAATAAAACTAAAGTTATAAAATTCAGAATAAAGTATTGAAAAGAGGTAGGTGGGGCAAAGGAATAAAAGAAAATGTGGGGACTTGTCTGAAAAAGTCCAAAATGTGTCTCCTGGGGAGTCACCAAAGAAAGGGAAATGACATATCTCACCCAAATCCATTCATATTTAAACGAAATTCACCCACATTCTCATTTTGTTGCAGCTTTTAGCAACCTAATTTTCATGAAATATAATAGTAAGAGTTTAGGCCTTGTTGTCATGGCCCGCCACATCATTATGCCACGTATGTGTCACTTTATATATATTTTTACCATATAGAAGGGTTAGATAAGTTAGGGACTAGCTCTTGGTAGAATGTTCTAGGACTATAGAGAATTTCCTTAGAAAAGCTCTAGATAATTATGAACTTGGTATGAAGACTCTTTTGAAGAGCCATGGAATGTTCTAGTCATGTAGAAAATTCCAGAGGGTGTACTTATTTGTAAATATGAAAGGACTTGTGGAACAATTATTATGTACATACTAGCCCCTAGGTGATTAGTATAAACAGGGGCATTCATTTGTAACTTACCAAGCAAAACAACTTATCTCTAATACAAAAGCTTCTTTTGACAATTCTCCTGTATTCTAAAATTTAGGGCTGTGCATAATTTGGTAAATACCGAATTATCGTATCGAAACTGAAAATTTTGGTATTTGGTATTCGGTATGGTATTTGGTTTAAGTTTTAAAATATATTTTCTATTAAGTATGATATTTGATATTTTAAATTGAAATACCAAAATGCCGATACCGTACCGAAATAAATATTATATTACACAATACACATATTATTAATTATAACATAAATATAAAAATCTAGAATTTTACTATCTTTATTCTCTAAGTTCATCAGTTAACTCTAAGCAAGTAACAACATTTCTAATGATCAAATTTATTTTTTTATGTACAGTTTTCTCTCTCTGGGTTGATATTTGCTAGTTTTGGACAAAACTTTTGTCAACAAATATTTTTAGTTTTGTACTTTTGAGCACTTTTAATTTATAATATTACAGTATATGACTCTATGTACTAGTTAGTATTCAAACCGAATAAACCAAAGTTACCAAACCGAAACGGAAAGGAGAAAAACCGAACCATACCGAATTTAATTAGGTACGGTATTAGTATTGCATTTCAAGAAACTAAATACCAAAATATCGAACCGAAATGTCTAAATACCGCACCGTACCGAACGACGAAAACCACTACTAACATTCCTTTAGTGATCTTTAGTGTAGTAAGGTTAACTTGGCATAGCAAGAACGTGAGCAAATTGTGCAAGATCATGAGCAGATTGCAATAACTAAGGGAATGGCGAATGGCGGAGAAATTAATACTGCCAACACCCAAGCCAACACCATCCAAGATGCTGGTGACAATAACTGTTGTAACAAAAAGATGAATGCCACCAACAAGAGCCAGGATGTGTTGCCCGAGGTTGTGCCAAATGAGGGGCTTACATCCCAAGAACCATCTACCACTACGGGGATCGAGGATGAAATAGAGGTACTGTCGGAGGACATCTCGCTCGGTAAAGAATGTAAAAGGGGGGATGGACGCCGTCGAGATCTTTGGACAATGCTTGGAGAAGGTGGAAGGTACCCTTAGCGTTCTTGAGAGACACACTCCTGAGGAGATTGAGAGTGTCTGGAATGACTTGGAGGCGCGCATGCAGGCCGAGATGGAGCTAAGACAAACCATAACTACCTTAGAGTGCAGACTCATGGAGGCGCTGAACACTATCGATGCCATGAAGGCTAAGGTAAAGGCACTCGAGGAGCGTGTCGATGTTGGTGTAACTGAGGCAGACAATAATGTTGTTGTGACAAGGGAGGCCAAGATCGAGGCTCCCAAACCACCAGTGTTGAAAGGTGTTCGTGATGCACAAGAAGTGGAGGACTTCCTTTGGCACTTGGAGAACTACTTCAAGCACGACAGAGTGAGGGACGATGAGGCTAAAATCAACACAACTGTATTGTACTTCACAGAGATTGTCGCAGTATGGTGGCGTCGAAAGTGTGCTGACATGGAGAAAAGGCTATGCAAGATTGAGACATGGGAGCAGTTCAAGGAGGAGTTGAAGAAGCAATTCTACCTGGTGAATGTGATGTATGAGGTAGAAGGAAGCTAAGGGAGCTCCGATAGATGGCCAATTTTCGGGAGTATGTGCGCGAGTTCACTACCATAATGCTACAAATCCCGTTATTGTCCGAGGAAGATTCTCTCTTCTATTTCATGGATGGGTTTCAAAATTGAGCAAAGCAGGGGTTAAGAAGACATCAAGTAGCCAACGTGGATGAGGCTATAGCGGTAGTCGAGTCTCTCGTTGACTTCAAGATGGATCCTGCGAAGTCTAAAGAAGGCAACACCGATAGAGGTGGGGGAGATCGTGAAAAGGACAAAAAAAAAGAATAGCCGAGTTATACAAGGGCAATGGCAAAAAGGCCATCCCATAATGGACATGGGTCCAAGAGAAATGAAAAGGGGTCGGAAAGCAGTAGCGAGTACGTACCTAAGGGAGGGTGCTATTTCTGTAAAGGATCACATCGGACAAGTGAATGTCCAGAGTTGGGGAAGCTTGCAACAATGATCGGGAACTTTGCTCAGGCACACAAAGGTAACACATGAGGGACCGCCTGCATTAGAGGAATTCACTTGGAATATAAGCCGAAAGTAGGGGATTCCAAAGCCTATTTTAGCGCCATGCAAATGGAGCATGATGGTAGCAAGAAAATTTTGGATGACATAGTTGAAGAGGATGGCAAGTTACAAAGTGATGGCACGCTATTGGACTTAGATGATGCACCAAGAAGAAGGGTCAAGTTTTCTAGTAAGGCTGGGACCACGAAAGGCAGCCAAATAGGAAATGGAAGCATGGACCCGATGCTTGAGAGGCTGCTAGAATTTTTGAGTCATGGGGACGTTCTGTACAAGAGAAAAGAGAGGCATCCGATGGGCGACGGATCGAGGCCATCATTTCTAGTCGTCCAAAGTACAAACGGGGCAAGAAGAAAGGTGACCAGTACCTTTTTTGACAAGGGAAGGTGAACCGCCTCATAGGGAATCATGGATAATGGACAAAGATCTCCAGCGACGCCAAGGTGAGTGTCGTGCCCCCTCTCTTTCGTCCCCTTTCGGATCGGTCAGGGTATTCGACATTATTAGGACAACTCGATTCACTTTGGGAAAAAGGATAAGGAATTGAAGAGTCGCCACCTAACGAGTTAAGGTGCGTTAGGGCACCTACTAAAGGTTATTTACAAACAAAAATTAGATAACCTGAGATAGGGTAAGGGCTTGAAATTACTTCAAGGTGAAGGGGTTTGGCACCCCTCAAAGTCCACAACTGTGGTTCCCGGACCAAACAAACTTTGTGAACAGATAACATATAAGCAATGAACACATAGGTAAATAGATGAAGGTTTTGAGAAGATTTGCAGTCCAAGCACACATATATGCTTAAGTTTAAAATATTTAAAGTCTAAGCACATATACAAAATTCTAGAGGTTTTACAATCTAAGCACACATGTGTAAGGGATAGGGGGGGGGGAGGGGTCCTATGTTGTTTATCCTATGGGATCACATCGGTACAATGCCCGGTAATCGCTCCTCAGAAGAGGGTCTACACGTGGCATTAGTGCACCGAATATCATATCCATGTCTACCCTTCCCACCCCTTAGTGGTTATTAAGCAAGTTTATTTAACGACCTCTAGACGTGATGTTACCCGTCCCTTCTTAATGGTCATGGAGAAGATTAGGAACTCTACCTATAGGCAGTTCTAGACAGACCCCTAAGGTTTAAAAGGAGAAAATACTAGGTGACATGCAAGAACAAATAGGACTTTAGCAGATAAAAATAGGAAAGAAGCAATTAAGAGGATCAGGTTTACCTCCACAAATATTGCATGTAAATAACACGTCTCAAACACAAACAAGGGCAGTATTATTAAGCAGGATCCTAAAACATGATGTCTAAGTGAATATCACAACACAGAATATATGCAGTTTCAATTTTATAAACCCACAAGCAGGGGCCCTAATCAGTTTGCCAACTGATTTTAAGCCTGTTAACCATTAGGCAGTAAACACAAAAAAGGAAACAGTTTTCCAGTTTTAAAAAAAACGTTGGTTACCTAAGGCTTGCTTAGGCGTGGGGGAATGCACAATAATTACCAGAATTATTAAAACAGTTTAGAAGTTGTATTACCTAAAGCATGTTGTTCTAAGTGTTGCAAAGACACGTGGGTTATTACCAATTTATCTAACACAGGATAATCATATGTGAGACTGTCTTATATCTCTTTTTCATGCATCAGTAGTTTAGCTAGGTGTGACTTAGTAAGATCCTAAAACATTGATATCTAGTATGAACATGATAAGATGCAGAATAATTTATATGCAAAACTCCTAAAGGAAACATGATTTCTAGATGCACAGAAAGTTACAGCATGATTTCAGAATATGCAGTAGCAACAATTTTCATGTTAATGTTGTTATTTATCCTAGAAGCAGGATTTCTAAGTGATGAAAATAATGTCAAATGAGATGCTGAAAACAGGAAACCTAAGAACATGATATCTGATGCATGACATGCTTAGAATGTATTGGCCCTAAACATGGATTCTAATGCTCACATAGGAAATGTAAACCTAAGGCATGGTTTCTATCCCCATGGATATTGACAACAGACATAACTACCCTTCCTTTTTCACTATCCATCCCTAATATTCGTTTACAACAATTATTACAAACCAATATTGAATGAATAACATAAATAGATAAGAGGAAATAAGAAGTTACACTATAGGGAGCCTGAAAACAGGCCCAAATTCTCAGAACCTTAAATGCCCAAATGTTTCATGGACTTTCTCATATCCGGGTGTGTTAGAATTCCCTAAGGACCTCAAGGGATCCCGGGCAGTGCTAACACCCAGACTTCACAACCATAATTGAGTAAGTTCAGTGTGGAAGTACCAACCCTAATGCATCAAAGTTTAGAGTGATCTCATAGGGATCCCTAAGAAGTCACACATTAGAGGGGCAGAACTTAAGAACCTAGGAGTAGAGTGAGAGTGCTTGAAATAGTTTTGAAAAGTTTTTAGTAAGGAAATAATGTTAAAAGGGACTTGCTTGAAACAGTGTTGTGATATAAAAGAGGGAGTCATTCAGTAAAACAACTTTTGAAAAGAGAGGGAGTTATATAATTAAACAACAACAGATCAAACATAGAACCAAAATCAAAAGCAACAATACTTAAAGAACACAGAACCAAAACAAGAAGAACAAACCTACAGACAGGGGTGATGGGGATTGGGGACACATAGAGCACATGTAGTGCACACATAGTTACAGAAGCATGAAAATTGTTATAGGGGTTTTAGGGAACCAGGGAATTAGCTAATGGTATCAGCATATCATGAATATTAGAACCAACACAGGATCAGACAACTTAGATTGCCAACTACTTTGCACAAAAGGTTCATGATAAAAATCAGGGAAAACATAAGTAAGGCAGAGTCACATTGAGGTATACTACAAAAAGGGGGTTCATGAGCAGGCTAGTCCTAAGGGGTTTGGACATATTCAGAAGCATGCTAATAAAACAGTAAAGTAGATATATTAGTTGTAGGTTGATTAAGGGGAGAGTTAACACAAATCTTTATGAACAAACAGAATAAACCCATAGTAGGTAAGAAGAAGCAAAAAATCAGAAACCCTAATGGACACAGTGGTACAAATCACGTAGAATCAGGGATTCAACCAGAAAACAGTAATGACTAGAGGAATTAGCAGAACAAATGTAATATAAGCGGAAGAAGCAAGAATCAGAAACCCTAATAAATATAATAGGGTAGAAATCACAAAGAACTCAGATTAATCGAAGCAGATTCATGAGAATCAAACATGCAGACAAGTTGAGAGAACGAACAGGAAAGACGAACTCAGAACCCAAAGATTAAACCAAACAATTAGGGGTTTTCAACAAAATGAGTTAGGTAAAGGGAGAAACCAAATGAAAATCGTTTAAACACAATAAAAATCATAGAATAACACCTTAAAAATCAGATAAAACCATTTCGAAAAGGAAGCTCAGAAACTCTAGCTATGAAGATGAAGAGATGCTTCAAAAAATAGAAAGTTCTTTTACAGAAAATAATAAAATAACTCGGAATACTCTCAGATATATTACAGATCTAAAAAGTAAGAGATGAAATTAGGATTTTGAGTGGAATAACCCAAAGATGGGGAGAGACCGGCTTAGAAACCATAGGTCTAGCAAGAGAATATATCGATCTTACTCAGAAGGGCCATGGAGGACTGAGAATAGTGAGCACAGACCCGGGGAGGGTGAATGAACAACCAATTTGTCCCTTGAGGACCTCAGGGATGCAAGAATCAGGCCATGGAGAGGAGCCATAGAGGCCAGGGGTGGTGGTGGAACCACCATTATTACTGGCGAACCAGAAATGGCGAGGGGATTAGGGTTTGGGCAGAGGAAATCTTGAGAGAGAAGGAGAGGGGTGTCGGCGGAGAGAATGAGAGCGAAATGAGGGGTTTGGGGGGAGGGTCGTTTAGGTTAATTTAGGAAAGGGGAAATCCGAGTCATTGATCAAAACTGACGGCCAAGATTAAATCCGCACTAGGCCGGGTAGATTTAAGAATTGGGCTTGGGGTCGATTGGGTTGATTTAATAAGGTTTGGGGGGGGGGTTTAATTAGGCTATAATTGAAATAAAAGTGGCTCTTTGTTAAATACCCATCTTAAATTAATTAAAATAATTTATATAAATAGCTAATTATTATAAAAATGAATTTTAAGCATAGACAATAGTTTTAAAAAGTTTATTTAGTATTTAGAATATAAATGATTAATTTCTAGTGAAAGAATGGCACAAAATTATATGATTGGACTATAATTGTAAAGTTGTTGCAATTATAGTCAAAAGGTGCCAGTTTGGCTAATTATGAAATAATTTAGTCTCAATGGATCCATAAATATAAATAATAAATCAAGAAATGTTTGGAAGTCGTTTGTGATGCAATTTTGTAATTATTTATTGAAAATAAAGTACTGGACAAATTAATAAAAACGTAGAAAAATTATGGAAAAATACCAATTGATGCTAATGCATGATTTTGAAAACATATATGCATTTTAAAACATTTTAGAAAAAATTGGGTATCAACAGTTGTCGCTCTTTACCCGAAAAGGGTGAAAGAGTTGTTGGGTAAAGATAGATGGCCAATTTTGACCGAGCAAAATGGTTTGAAAGATTTAGGACCGCGCCCTGGTTTCTGAGTTGCCTACATATCAATGGTTTTATAAGAATCAGGCTGTATGTAGTTCCGAATTCATTGGCGAAGTATACTGATGAAGCTATCACAAGAACGGACACAACATCTAGGGCTAGGCGACTGGACGGTTTACGGAATATCGGGTTCGAGACAGTTGGGAGAACTGGAGCAGGATTGCTCCTGCTGGGATAGCCGTTGCTCTCTAGGTTACCTGCAAATAAAGCAATACAAGCATATACTATGCATAATTTTAAACATGATGCAGGTTCCCACTGGACTATGAAAGTTGTCTTTGGACGGTTAGGGATGACGTCCTTAGACCATGATATCTTGGGCCATGAATTGTTTGATGAGAGATTCGCAGGCCATGAAATGATGTTCTTGGGCTATGAAGATGGTGCTTCCGAACTATGATGCCTTTGAATAATGATATGCAAATTGAGAGAGATCCTCAGGCCATGACATGGTGCCTTTCGGCTATGAGGATGATGTCGTTAGACTATGACGCCTTTGGACAGGTTGGAGATATTTCAGCCCATGATATGCAATAATATAATGGTGACAAGACAAAACTTAGTCTTGCGAATTGAAATGCGGAGCATAGCTCGAAAGAGAATCGAAGTAGATAATGCTTGAGAGACAACGCTTAGTCTCGATGAAAAAGTAAATTGGAGGCAGGGCTTAGCCTTATGCATATAGGAAGGAAGCGGTTATCCTTATGCAAATGGGAGGTAGGAAATTAGCCTTATGCAGATAGGAAGGCAGAAGATTAGCCTTATGCAAGGGAAGGCAGAAGATTAGCCTTATGCAGATAGGAAAGCAGAAGATTATCCTTATGCAAGGGAAGGCAGAAGATTATTATGCATATAGGAAGGCAGAAGATTAGCCTTATGAAAGGGAAGGCAGAAGATTATCCTTATGCATATAGGAAGGCAGAGATTAGCCTTATGCAAGGGAAGGCAAAAGATTAGCCTTATGCAGATAGGAAGGCAGAGATAGCCTTATGCAAGGGAAGGCAAAAAATTAGCCTTATGCTGATAAGAAGGCAGAGATAGCCTTATGCAAGGGAAGGTAGAAGATTAGCCTTATGCTGATAGGAAGGCAGAGATTAGCCTTATGCAAGGGAAGGCAAAAGATTAGCCTTATGCAGATAGGAAGGCAGAGATAGCCTTATGCAAGGGAAGGCAGAAGATTAACCTTATGCAGATAGGAAGGAAGAGATAGCCTTATGCAAAGGAAGGAAGAAAATTAGCCTTATGCAGATAGGAAGGCAGAGATAGCCTTATGCAAATGGAGGTAGAGCTTAACCTCATGTAAATGTGGGACAAAGCTTAGTCTCGTGCAAGATGAAGGCAGGGCTTGACCCTATGTAAAGGAACAAATAGCGAATGCTAATAGGATTTCTTAGCTAGTAATAGGTTGTGGTATTGAGATTGTTGCGAGAACTGTGACTATGGAGCACATTCGTTCTTTTTTGCTGATAGTAAACCTTGCATTTGCGACTGTGTTGAAGTTCGTGACTTTGAAACTTTTTTGTTCTTTATTCCTGCATCCAAAGAAAAATCGTGAGTTCTGTAGATGGGGAAGGTTGGTTCGTATCCTCGCTGGCTTTGCTTGTTTCATTCTGCTTGGTCTGATGATCCTGCTTATGTCATCGGGGTAGCGTTTGCTAAACAGAGCTATATTTTGAAGACGTGCATGATTTTATAAAGACATAGTAAAATATATTTTGAGGAATTTAGATGAGCCGATGACCGTGACATGGTTCAATACATTGCAACCCCTCATGTTACGGAATTTTGAGGGTCCTCCTCAAAATTCTGCCCTAGTTAGATGGTTGATGATTCTGACCGTTGTTCATGTTGCGATCGGTTGAACCTACTTTAGAATTTTGAGGGTCCTCCTCAAAATTCTGCCCTAGTTAGATGGTTGATGATTCTGACCGTTGTTCATGTTGCGATCGGTTGAACCTACTTTAGAATTTTGAGGGTCCTTCTTAAAATTCTGCCCCAGTTTCCAATTGCGGGGAAGTGAGATTTTAATTGAATTATGACCGAACCCATAGGGCTGCCTACGTATCCCCTCTTAAGGGAATCAGGTCGGGCGTAGTTCAATTTACATCCTTGAAGAAAAGCATAGAGTGTTACACATAAGATCGTTTGACTGCATCTGAAATGATTGGCTTTGGCCAAACTTCTCCGTCCATTTCTGCAAGTATGACAGCTCCTCCCGTCAATACTCGGTGAACAATATACTGACCTTGCCAGTTGGTAGAAAATTTCCCTTTGGCTTCGTCTTGATGTGGAAAAATCTTCTTTAACACCAGCTGTCCCCGTGTAAACTGTCTTGGCTTGACTCTCTTGTTGAAGGATCTGGAAATTCTATTATGATAAAGTTGACCATGACATATTGCATTCACCCTTTTTCCATCTATGAGGGCCAACTGCTTGTAGCGGCCTTTTATCCATTCTACGTCGCTGAGCTCAACTTCTTGTATGATTCTTAAGGAAGGGATCTCCATTTCAGCAGGGATAACAACTTCCGTACCATAAACCAGTAAATACGGAGTTGCCCCGGTTGATGTGCGGATTGTGGTGCGGTATCCTAGTAAGGCGAATGATAACTTTTCATGCCATTGTTTGTGCTTTTCTATCATCTTTCTCAATATCTTTTTGATGTTCTTGTTGGCGGCTTCCACAACTCCATTCATCTGTGGCCTATAGGCTGTGGAATTCTTGTGCTTGATTTTGAAAGTATCGCACATGGCTTTCATCATATCACTATTGAGATTGGAGCCGTTGTCGGTGATGATTGACTCCGGAACCCCGAACCGACAAATGATATGGTCACGGACAAAGTCTGCCACGACTTTCTTCGTCACTACTTTGTATGATGCCGCTTCAACCCATTTGGTGAAGCAATCAATAGCTACTAGGATGAACATGTGTCCATTTGGGGTTGTGGGCTCGATTGGTCCAATAACGTCCATTCCCCAGGCGACGAACGGACAAGGTGAGCTTGTTGCATTGAGTTCATTTGGGGGTAACTTTATCATATCTTCATGTACCTGACATTGATAGCATTTCCGGACATATTGGATGCAGTCCGTTTCCATGGTCATCCAGAAGTAACCGACTCTTAGTATTTTCTTTGCTAAGACAAAACCATTCATGTGTGGGCCACAAGTCCCATCATGTATCTCTTCAAGTAGTCTGGAGGCTTCCTTTGCATCGACGCATCTTAATAATCCCAGGTCAGGAGTCCTCTTGTTCAGGTTTCCCCCGCTGAGAAAGAAATTGTTAGACAATCTCCGAAGTGTGCATTTTTTAGTGTGATTTGCAAGCTCTGGGTACTTTCCCTTTAACAAGTATTCTCTGATGTCGTGGAAACATAGTCTCCCGTCTGCTTCTTCTTCAATGTGGGCATAGTATGCCGGTTGGCTATGGATCTTTATTGGAATAGGATCAATGAAGTTCGTATCTGGGTGATGTATCATGGATGATAGAGTGTCCAATGCATCGACAAACTCGTTCTGAATTCTGGGGACGTGCCGAAATTCTGTCTTTGTGAACCTTTTCCTCAATTCCTGCAAATGTTGCAGATATGGAAATATCCTGGTCTACTTGTACTTGGTATATTATCATATCTGAGTCACCAATTACTAGCAACTCCTGGATATTCATGTCAATGGACGTATTGAGCCTAAGATGCAGGCCTCATATTCTGCCATATTGTTGGTACAGGGAAATCGGAGTTTGGCAGATACCAGGTAGTGTTGACCTATTTCCGATATCATGACAACTCTAATGCCGACTCCTTTGAAATTGGATTCTCCGTCGAAGAACATTCTCCACCCATCGTAGGATTATGAAATGTCTTCCCCTATGAATGATACTTCTTCATCGGGAAAATACGTTTTCAGGGGTTTGTATTCTCCTCCCATGGGGTTCTCGGCAAGATGATCTGCCAGAGCTTGCCCCTTGACCGCTTTCTGAGTCACATAGACAATGTCGAACTCACTCAACATGATTTTCCATTTGGCCAGTTTGCCAGTGGGCATGGGCTTCTGAAAGATATATTTCAAGGGATCCATCCTTGATATGAGATATGTTGTGTAGTCACAGAAGTAATGCTTCAGCTTCTGGGATACCCAGGTTAGAGCACAACAGGTACGTTCCAATAGAGAATATCGTGCCTCATGTGGAGTGAACTTCTTACTCAGATAATAAATAGACTATTCCTTTCTTCTGTCTCGTCATGTTGCCCCAGAACGCAGCCAAAAGCTCCATCTAATATCGCAAGGTAGCAAGGGTCTACCTGGCTCTGGCGGGACCAAGACTGGTGATGTTGACAAGTATTCCTTGATTCTGTCGAAAGCTTTCTGACAATCCTTGGTCCATTCGGTCGCAGTATCTTTCTTCAGCATCTTGAAGATTAGTTCACATATAATCGTGGACTGGGCTATGAATCGGCTGATTAGTTAAGGCGTCCTAGGAAAATCATCACATCTTTCTTGTTCTTTGGCGGTGGAAATTCTTGGATGGGTTTGACCTTTGATGGATCCAGTTTTATTCCTCGGCAGCTGACGATGAAACTAAGCAATTTACCAGCAGGAACTCCGAACGCACACCTTGCGGGGTTTAACTTCAAGTTGTACTTTCGCAGCCTATCGAAGAATTTTCTCAAATTTGTTGTATGGTTGGTGGATCTCTTGGACTTGATGATGATGTCATCCACATACACCTCAATTTCTTTATGTATCATATCATGTAAGATAGTGGTCATAGCTCTCATATAGGTGGCCCCAGCATTCTTTAAGCCGAATGACATCATCTTATAACAGTAGACCCCCCACGGTGTAATGAAAGCCGTTTTCTTAGCGTCTTCCTCGTCCATCCAAATCTGATGGTAACTAGAAAAGCAATCCACGAACGACTAAAGTTCATGCTTCGCACAATTATCAATCAAGATGTGTATGTTCGGGAGAGGAAAATCATCCTTCGGACTGGCCGGTTGAGATCCCGATAGTCGACACAAACTCTGACCTTTCCATCCTTCTTGGGTACTGGCACTATGTTGGCTAACCATGTAAGATATTCAACTACCCGAAGAACCTTGGCATTGATTTGCTTTGTAACTTCCTCTTTGATATTCAGACTCATATCATGCTTGAATTTTCTAAGCTTCTGCTTTACCGGCGGGCACATTGGATTGGTTGGTAACTTGTGAGACATAATGGACGTACTTAGACCAGTCATGTCATCGTAAGACCATGCAAATATGTATTCATATTCTTTCAGGAATTGTGTGTATTCCACTTTCTCTAATGGCGATAGATGAATGTTGATGCGAGTTTCCTTGACAGTTTCTGAATCTCCCAGGTTGACTATCTCGGTTTTGTCCAGATTGGACTTAGGTCTATTTTCAAGATCTTCAACTTCTCTGATTGTATGGTATCTTCATCTTTTGAATCATTTTCCTTTCGTTGCATTATCTCATTGCATGTCACAGTCATTGGTTCGTCAAGACAGGAAATAATAATGTTGTAAGATAAAATAATGAGAGAAAATGATAATAAATGAATACAAATTCGTTGAAACATAAAATGATTTTCGAATGTTTTGGAACATTGGATATTTTATTGGAAAATGCAAAAAATGGAAATGAGGAAAATGAAATCATTAGCAAAATGAAATAAACAATGTTGTTCAACCTTGTTACCCCGGGACTCGTCGAGCCCTGGATGGTCTGACAGTCCAATTCTTGAGGAATGATCCCCTGCTCACAGCTTGGATGGTAGGGCCTTCCTCCTCCTCCTCCTCAACAATAACACAACAGTCCATGTCACCATCTTCCAGGAATAGATCTTTCAAAGCTGCTAGAGTTTCTTCTTCTTCTGACCCCCATATGATATCAGCATGCTGGAAAGTCTGCTCCAAATATGGTATACGCTGTTCCAATGGATAGTAGGGACCACGCCATGGTGGCGACCAGTCTTCGTACTCCTTCCAAGTGTATTTGTATCCCAACCCAAAAGTGGTGCCATGGTGCTTCAACTGTATTGGTTTGGAAATCCCCTAAAGATTTTCCCGAGTCCTCTGCCAGGCTTGTATTCACTCCAGTTCAGAATGCTTTCGATCTTACTATTCCACCATTTGTCTTTATCCACTGCATTGACCTGCTCAATGTGGTGGTAGGTTTCCCCACCCAGCCTTCTTCTACCTTCAATCACCGAGATGGTCTGGCGACCTTAGATAGGATTTCTTCCGTCTCCATGGATGATCACTTCCTGGTGGTTCCATTCAAATTTTACCACCTGATGCAATGTGGATGCTACAGCCCCGGAGACATGTATCCATGGGCGTCCCAACAACAGATTATAGGATGCCGATATGTCTATCACCCGAAATTCAATTTCGAATCATGTGGGTCCCATCTGTAGAAAAAGACTGATTTCGCCGATGGTAGACCTCTGAGAACCGTCGAAAGCCTTTACATTCATAGATCCTTCTTTGATCTCGTGCAATCCCTTGCCCAATTTCTTGAGCGTTGTGAACGGACATATGTTGAGGTTGGATCCCCCGTCGATCCGAATCATGGTGATGAAGTAGTCATCACATTGCACAGTGATGTATAGTGCTTTGTTATGACTTAGCCCTTCAGGAGGCAGCTCGTCCTCGTGGAAAGTGATCTTGTGAATCTCCAGTATTTGACCTACCATATTGGCCATTTCTCCACTAGTTATGTTATTTGGCACATATGCTTCATTCAACAATTTAATCAAAGGATTCCTGTATGTCTTTGAATTCTGCAGCAATGACAGAATGGATATCTGGGCTGGAGTTTTGTTCAGCTGATCGATGACTGAGTATTCCCTGGCCTGCACCTTCCTCCAAAGATCATTTGGGCCTATCTCAATGACGGGTGGCCTGTTGGAAGCATTCTTGCTAGACTCTTCCAAGTGTTCAGATGTATAGACCCTGTCGGTCCTTGTCATCCCCTGTACATCACCATCTTCTTCTATCTTGACTTTACCTTTCCTTCTTGATTCAGCCGTGTAATCCCAAGGTACAACCTTGTCGTTGAACGGTGCGTGGTTGAAACTTTCACTGTGATTGGTTCAGCTACTTTCACTTCAAATGAAATGGGTGCCTTAGCAGGCGGCATAACTTCAACCTCGAACAACAAATGTGTGTTTGCAGGTGGTGTCGTTTCAAACTTGAATGGGAGTGATGCAGTTACCTCGACGTCTCCGAATGGATGAATCTGGACTATGATGGGATTAAGAGTGACTGTTGGCTTCTTTGGGTCATCCCCTTCTATAATTAACCTGATCGACCCCTCTGGGTCCCAATCTTCTTCTATCTCTATCATATTGACACCCCTATGGTCTGGAAGCAGATTGTTGCGAACATTAGGAGAAGTTTCTTTTACCTGGATAAGTTTGTTATCGATCATAGACTGTATCTTATCCTTCAATGAGTGACATTCATCAATTGTATACCCTTTCATACCGGAATGGTATGCACAGGTCTTATTTGGATTGAACCATTGGGATGGATTTTCAGGGATTATAGTAGGGATAAGAGTGACATAACCAGCAACTTTTAATCTTTCATACAACTTGTCGATAGGTTCAGCAATGACAGTGTATTTTTTAGGAGGTCTGCGATCAAAGTTGGGTCGAGGTATCGGGAAATTTTGGCGAGTAGGGGGTGACTGGAAGTTAGATGGCTGAGAGTTTTAGGTATGATAAACAGGAGTTGGTTAGGAATATCTGGGGGAAGTAGACTGATATGTAGACAGTGGAGATGGCTGATATGTTGATGGAGGTACTGACTGATATATAGGCGAGGGTGCATGATAGGTGAGGGGGAAAGTTATGTATACCAACGGGGATTTGGGTCCCTTTGCAACCATCACCGCTCCTGCATCTTTCTTCTTGGATATACCACCAGACTGAAGGCTTTGTTGGTGTCCTGTAGGGCCTCAAAGTTAGTGACCATTCCACTCTTGATACATTCTTCAATTCTCTCACCCAACTTGATGATGTCAGAGAATTTGTGGTTTTCAATCACCATTAACCTCTCATAATAATGCGGATATTGTGTCCAGACGAAGAATTTGTTCATTTATTCTTTCTCTAGGGCAGGCCTGACCTTGGCTGCTTCAGATCTCCAGCGAGCGGCATACTCGCGGAAAGTTTTGGTGGGCTTTTTCTTAAGGTTCTAGATGTAGAAAACGTCTGGTGTGTTCTCCGTATTGAACCTGAATCGGTCCATGAAGTCTGATGCCATACTTACCCAGTCGGACCACTTCTTAGGGTTTTGGCTGATGTACCAAGATAAAGCATCTCCTGTGAGGCTCCTCATGAACAATTTCATGCAAATCTTCTCGTCTCTTCCTACTCCAACCAATTTATCACAATAGGTCCTCAGATGGACCCTGGGATCACCTGTACCATCGAACATTTCGAAATTAGGACGTTTGTAACCCTCTGAGAGTTCGACATCGGGCTGTATGCAGAGATCTTCGTAGTTCAACCCTTCGACTCCCTTACTCCCTTCAACGCCCTGAACTCGACTAGTCAGCTTCTTGAGTTCCTCGGCCAAATTCTTAATGAGCATATCCTTCTCACTGGATTCAGGTATGTAAGAAATATGTTGGGTAGAATGAGGTAGAGTCTCCACGTATATGGGTTTGTTATGATGACCTGGTGTTTGAGCATAGAGGTGGTCACTTGTGGAGTCTTGTGGTTCAGGAATAATTAGCGGGGTATTTCTTGGAGCGTGGAAAGTGTTGTGATGGTGCTGTGGTGGGATAATTTGTTTTTCGGTGGAGTTGTATGATGATGAGTTGTGGGAGGGTTCTGTTTGTTTGGGGTGTTCTGAGGAGGTATGGGATTTTGAATGACATCTGGGACACTGAGTGAGAAGGATAAATTTGCCAAGTTACGGACATGCTCAAGCTCCCCTTGGAGTTTCAACAACCTTTGCTCGAGTTGTGACATAGCATCATTCTGAACCTGAGTACCTTGATTTTCAAGAGCTTCTGTTCGTTGCACTGGAGTTGTGTATTCTTGTCTAATATTGCCCAAGTCTTCAATTTTACCTTTGCCTTTAAGTGGACTAGGAGGAGGAAGGACGTAGAGGGCCCCTGGATCTTATGTGATATGATGATGATGCCATAATGCACGAACCAACCTTTGGGGAGGGGAATAATCAAAAGAAAAAAAAAAGCAAGAACAAAAGGTAGCCAGGTCAGTGAGGGTCATGAGAAAATATTGTAGTATTTAAACACATGGTGCAGGAATAAAAGCGTGTCCTAATTTGAGAGCCTCGTTGTGCCAGAGGTAGACATAGCGACAAGTTGATTTTGGAGAACTTAGATGCAGAAATACCTTATTTCATTAATGTAAAATGGACAAGTCCAAAACGAAACTAAAATAATGAGAAGGAAATAAAGTCACTAATGGCACTTGTCCTTATTACATTGGTAAAAGCAATGAAAAGGAAACCTAGACTACTTAGTCCATGAAGGACCATCCCCAGGCTTGGTCTTCTTGGTTCTGTCAATCAGGTCCCCCAGGTCGTGCATGCCCAACAACAGGTATACCCTTTCTACATGCCCTCATTCGTTTCCCTCAGCATTCTGGCAGTCGACGACCCTTTTTCTTGTCTTTGCTTCTAGCTCCATCAGACCCTGCTCCAAATATTCCAACCTTTTGCTAGATTTGATGGCCCTTTCCTTCCACACATCGACCGTTCCATATTAGTCTTGTGTTGCTCTAGATGCTCGGCCTCGGACTCGCGAACCCTTTTGTGCAGATTATTGTATTTCACCTGAGCCTGAGCCTCAGCCTCTTCGTCTATGACCCTGTTTCTGCTGATGCCTGGCTCAACTATCCCTGCTATGCTATCTTCCAACCATGATAGGTAAAAGCGTACATTCCCTCATGGTATCTGTCGGGCTCGATGGTGTCCTTTTCTATAATAACCTTGAGATGCCACATAAGTTGGGCTTCACATTTGTACGGGATATCGTCGTCCTGAAAATCTGCCCTGTAATGACTCATTTTAGAGACTCGCGGTATAACTTGCTTTCTACCCGCCTGTCTCATGACCCTGATGGGAACATAGGGATATATGCCCCTTAAACCAATCAACACCAGGTGCGGAGCGTCCCTCGATCTGATGATGAATTCATTGGTAGGGAACCATTCGAACATCCATTGAACCTGGTCCTCGGTGAAATTATCAAAAAACTGCGCCCATTCTATAGCATTTTCTGGTTGAGCAAACATATGAGGGATGTAGGTCATCCTCTTAGGGTTGTGGAAGGCTATATGATCATTCCACGCCCTTCGTGGAAATTCCTGATGATATTGGCCTCTCTGAAGATGCTCCAATAACCAAACCTGTAGTAGCAGATTGCAACCCTCAAAGTGTTTGGCCCCCTTCTGGCAGTGGTCCAAGGCTCGGTATATGTCTGCTATGATCATAAGGATAATGGTATATGTTTGTCGTTCGATCCCTTCCATTAAGGTTTTGGCTACCATAGCCAGTTTAGTGTGAATCCGGTCTCCTTTGCTTGGAAACACCATCAGACCCAGGAAGCAAACGACGAACACAAAAACCCTGCGGTGAATGTGACCCAAGGAAGTAATAGAGAACTCATCGTTGAAGATACGATAGGATTTGCTATGGATGTATCGTTCATAGAGATAGTCAAAAGGTATGTAGGACTCTATCAGGCACTCTAAACCATCGTTCTTATTCAAACCCATCATTTTCAGGAACCCCCTAGTGGCACGTTTCTTCGGTACCAACAAACCTGTATTGTCTCAAGGTAATCCCGGAAAGCCCCCTATCTCCTCCAAGAGAGGGTTCATTTCTATGCTACCAAAACGGAACACAGACCTTTCTCTTTCACAGAACATAGTGGCTGCTTCGATCAACATGTTGTTTGGTTAAATATCCAGTAAAAAGGACAAGTTCCCGAGGACCCTCTTCACATGATCTTTGTCACTGGGCAAGAGGTCTTCCCACCAATCCAGATTTAGTGGTGGTATTCTTTGGACCATGTCGAACCTGGGGACTTCATGCCTTATTTTCTGCAAAATAGATAAGGTTAGACCCTTACCCCCGCCAGACTCGACTATTTATACTCTTATGATTATCATGCATGCATTTAGTTCTCCAAATAAATGCACAGAATGTGACTTCATCCGTTGGGATTATGAAAAATCCGGTGGACTTTTAGATAAGGCTGTCTTAAAGGGCTATCATGCAGACGACACGTTAACCCGGCTAGGTTTGATCATGATGCATGCACAATATAACAAAGTAATGTTTCTATGGGGTTTTAGACTAGTACCCTCAAGCGGACAACTTGAGGGGAAAAGGCACGGAACCGTCGACTGCACCGCTGATCGGCTAGTTTTACCGCAAATAAGCCTTTTGCGAATTTAGGGGTGATATAAAATGGAAGAGTGAAAACACTCATCAAGCGTTGCTATAGGATTTGTATAGGCACAAGTGGAATATGATGTTGAGCATAATTTATGCAACAATAAATGAGCAATAAAAATATGTTGTCATGTATTTACAAGTTATGAAAACGCTAAATACAAAAGTTATAATTGAAAAAGCAGTTACAAAGTAAAACAAAAAGAAACATGTCAATTTTGATTCTGAAAGGAATAAATACTTGAAAGAGATAAATAATTAATGGCACATAAAGGGGGGAAAGGGAAAGGTCGCAAGTATTAACAAAGTAAACACAAGTTCACAAAGCAGTTTGCAGAATGGTAAAAGCCTAGGATGTCCCCAGCAGAGTCGCCATGCTGTCGCGCCCCCCTCTTTTCTCCCCTTTCGGATTGGTCAGGGTATTAGACATTATTGGGACAACTCGTTTCCCTTGGGAAAGGGATAAGGAATTGAAGAGTCACCACCTAACGAGTTAATGTGCGTTAGGGCACCTACTAAAGGTTATTTACAAACACAGATTAGATAACCAGAAATAGGGTAAGGGCTTGAAATTACTTCAAGGGGAAGGAGTTAGGCACCCCTCGAAGTCCACAACTGTGGTTCCCGGCCCAATTAAACTTTGTGAACAGATAGCATATAAGCAATAAACACATAGGTAAATAGATGAAGGTTTTGAGAAGATTTGCAGTCCAAGCACACATATGTGCTTAAGTTTAAAAGATTTAAAGTCTAAGCACATATACAAAATTCTGGAGGTTTTACAATCTAAGCACACATGTGTAAAGGGGGGGGGCGGGGTCCTATGTTGTTTATCCTATAGGATCACATCAGTACAATGCCCAGTAATCACTCCTCAGAAGAGGGGCTACATGTGGCATTAGCGCACCAGATATCATATCCATGTCTACCCTTCCCACCCCTTAGTGGTTATTAAGCGAGTTTATTTAACGACCTCTAGGTGTGCTGTTACCCGTCCCTTCTTAATGGTCCTGGAGAAGATTAGGACCTCTACCTATAGGCAGTTCTAGACAGACTCCTAAGGTTTAAAAGGAGAAATACTAGGTGACAAGCAAGAACAAATAAGACTTTAGCAGATAAAAACAGGAAATAAGCAATTAAGAGGCTCAAGTTTACCTCCACATATAGTGCATGTAAACAACACGTCTCAAACACAAACAAGGGCAGTATTATTAAGCAGGATCCTAAAACATGATGCTTAAGTGAATACCAAAACACAGAAGATATGCAGTTTCAATTTTATAAACCTAGAAGCAGGGGCCCTAATTAGTTTGCCTACTGATTTTAAGCCCGTTAACCGTTAGGCAGTAAACACAAAAAAGGAAATAGTTTTCCAATTTTTTTTTTAAAAAAGTTGGTTACCTAAGTCTTGCCTAGGCGTGGGGGAATGCACAATAATTACCAGAATTATTAAAACAGTTTAGAAGTTGTTTTACCTAAAGCATGTTGTTCTAAGTGTTGCAAAGACACATGGGTTATTATCAGTTTATCTAATACATGATAATCATGTGTGAGACTGTCTTATGTCCCTTTTTCATGCATGAGTAGTTTAGCTAGGTGTGACTTAGTGAGATCCTAAAACAGGGTATCTAGTATGAACATGATAAGATGGAGAATGATTTATATGCAAAATTACTAAAAAAAACATGATTTCTAGATACACAGAAAGTTATAGCATGATTTCAGAATATGCAGTAACAACAGTTTTCATGTTAATGTTTTTATTTAGCCTAGAAGCAGGATTTCTAAGTGATGAAAATAATGTCAAATGAGATGCTAAAAACATGAAACCTAAGAACATGATATCTAATGCATGACATGCTTAGAATGTATTGACCTAAACATGGATTCTAATGTGCACATAGGAAATGTAAACCTAAGGCATGGTTTCTACCCCCATGGATATTGACAACAGGCATAGCTACCCTCCCCTTTTCACTATCCATCCCTAATATTCGTTTACAACAATTATTACAAACCAATATTGAATGAATTACATAAATAGATAAGAGTAAATAAGAAGTTACATTAATAAGGGAGCCTGAAAACATGCCCAAATTCTCAGAACCTCAAATGCCCAAATGTTTCATGGCCTTTCTCATATCCGGGTGTGTCAGAGTTCCCTGAGGACCTCAAGGGATCCCAGGAAGTGCTCACACCCAGACTTCACAACCATAATTAAGTAAGTGCAGTGTGGAAGTGCCAACCATAATGCATCAAAGTTCAGAGGGATCTCATAGGGATCCCTAAGCAGTCACACATTATAGGGGGAGAACTTAAGGACCTAGGAGTAGAGTGAGAGTGCTTGACATAGTTTTGAAAAGGTTTTAGTAAGGAAACAATGTTAAAAGGGACTTGCTTGAAATAATTTTGTGAAATGAAAGAGGGAGTCATTCAGTAAACAACTTTTGAAAAGAGAGGGAGTTATATAATTAAACAACATCATATCAAACACAGAACCAAAATCAAACTCACCAATACTTAAAGAACACAGAACCAAAACAAGAAGAACAAACCTACACACAGGTGTGATGGGGATTGGGGACACATAGAGCACATGTAGTGCACACATAGTTACAAGAGCATGAAAATTGTTATAGGGGTTTAGGGAACCAGGGGATTAGCTAATGGTATCAGCATATCATGTATATTAGAACCAACACAGGATCAGACAACTTAGGATAGCCAACTACTTTTGCACAAAAGGTTCATGATAGAAATCAGGGAAAACATAAGTAAGGCAGAGTCATATTGAGGTATACTACAAAAAGGGGGTTCATGAGCAGGCTGGTCCTAAGGGGTTTGGACATATTCATAAGCATGCTAATAAAACAGTAAAGTAGACATATTAGTTGTAGGTTGAACAACAAAACCACAAATAGAAGCATATTAGAAACATGATAAACTGAAGCAGTAAAAGAAGTATATTGGTTTGGGACTTGAATTGAAAATTAGAGCATACCAGTAAAAGGACAGTGAACACAAAAGTGAAGGGACATAAGAGCACAATAGTCAGCCTTGGCTTGCAGCCGACTAACTCAGAATAATAGTAAGTGACACAGAAAGAGAGCAGAAAGCTTTAAGTGTGAGAGATAGAGTTTGAACTAAGTGTGTTCGTGTGTGTTGAGTTCAGTGTATGAGTATGTATCTGTGCATTGTGTTGGTGAGTGTGTACATATATATAGTAGTTTGAAACTAGGTAAAATAAGGTAAGAAGCACAATTAGACAGTAAGTTATGGAGCTCAGAACCAATTAGAGCAACAATCAGTCCAACTACTCCCTTAATTAAGGGAGTCACTTCAAACGGTAAAAGACAGGAAACAAGTAAGGAACGGGATTATGTATGACTGGATCATAAATAAGGAAATAATTTCGATCAGTGCAAGTAATTAGTCTAGGTACAAAAAGGTCTAATTAAGAAAACAATCAGTAAGAACCAACTAATAATAGGCAATCACATAATAAGGTAAGAAAATTGACGGGTTGGAAATCAGTAAAGACATCATCACAGGAAATCAATAAAAGGTGTTAATCACAGAAAATTAGGAATTCAAATAGGAACAATGATGATTAAGGGGAGAGTTAACACAAAACTTTATGAACAAACGGAATAAATCCATAGTAGGCAAGAAGAAGCAAAAAATCAAAAACCCTAATGGACACAGTGGTACAAATCACATAGAATGAGGGATTCAACCAGAAAACAGTAATGACTAGAGGAATTAGTAGAACAAACGTAATATAAGCGGAAGAAGCAAGAATCAGAAATCCTAATAAACATAATAGGGTAGAAATCACAAAATACTCAGATTAATTGAAGCAGATTCATGAGAATCAAACATGCAGACAAGTTGAGAGAACGAACAGTAAAGACGAACTCAGAACCCAAAAATTAAACCAAACAATTAGGGGTTTTCAACAAAATGAGTTAGGTAAAGGGAGAACCCAAAATGAAAATCGTTTAAACACAACAAAAATGATAGAATAACACCTTAAAAATCAGTGAAACCCATTTTGAAAAGGAAGCTCAGAAACCCTAGCTATGAAGATGAAGAGATGCTTCGAAAAATTGAAAGTTTTTTTTTTTTTTACAGAAAATAGTAAAATAACTCGGAATACTCTCAGATCTATTACAGATCTAAAGAGTAAGAGATGAAATTAGGGTTTTGAGAGGAATAACCCAAAGATGGGGAGAGACAGGCTTAGAAATCATAGGTCTAGCAAGAGAATAGATCGATCTTACTCAGAAGGGCCATAGTGGCCTGAGAATGGTGAGCACGAACCCGGGGAGGGTGAATTAACAACCATCTGGTCCCTTGAGGACCTCAAGGAGGCAAGAATCAGGCCATAGAGAGGATCCATAGAGTCCAGGGGTGGTGGTGGAACCACCATTGTTACCCGCGAACCAGAAATGGCGAGGGGATTAGGGTTTGGGCATAGGGAATCTTGAGAGAGAAGGAGAAGGGTGTCGACTGAGAGAATGAGAGTGAAATGAGGGGTTTGGGAGGGGGGGGGGGGNTTTAATAAGGTTTGGGGGCTGGTTTAATTAGGCTAGAATTGAAATAAAAGTGTCTCTTTGTTAAATACCCATCTTAAATTAATTAAAATTATTTGTAGAAATAGCTAACGATTATAAAAATGAATTTCATGCATAAAAAATAGTTTTAAAAAGTTTATTTAGTATTTACAGTATAAATGATTAATTTCTGGTGAAAAAATGGTACAAAATTATATGATTGGGCTATAATTACAAAGTTATTGCAATTATAGGCAAAAGGTGCCAGTTTGGCTAATTATGAAATAATTTGGGCTCAATAGGTCCATAAATAAATCAAGAAATGTTTGGAATTCGTTTGTGATGCAATTTTGTAATTATTTATTGAAAATAAAGTACTGGACAAATTAATAAAAACGTAAAAAAATTATGGAAAAATACCAATTGATGCTAATGCATGATTTTGAAACATTTTAGGAAAAATTGGGTATCATCAGAGAGGTGCGCGTGTACGTTTGGATGCTTTGTGCCGAAGGCGCCACAAAATTGGGTGGGGGAGAGTGTCATGACCCGCCATATCGTCATGCCATGTAGGTGTCATTTGGCATATATTTTTATTATAGGGAAGAGTTAGATAAGTTAGAGACTAGCTCTTGGTGGAATATTCTGGAACTATGGAGAATTTTCTTAGGAAAGCTCTAGATATTTATGAACTTGGTAGGAAGGCTCTTTTGGAAAGCCTTGGAATGTTCTGGTCATGTACAAAACTCTAGAGGGTGTTCTTATTTATAAATATGGAAGGACTTGTGGAATAATTATTATTTACATACTAGCCTCTAGGTGATTAGTATAAATAGGGGCATTCATTTGTAACTCAACAAGCAAAATCAACTTCTCTCTAATACAAAATCTTCCTTTAGCAATTCTTCTGTATTCTAACATTCCTTTAGCGATCTTTAGTGTATTAAGACTGACTTGGCATAGCAAAAATATGAGTAAACTGTGCAAGATCGTGAGCAGATTGTCAAATGTTGCACGTGTACTTAGTTGAAGATTAAGGTTGTGATATTGTGCACTAATAATGTGTGGATTTAATACCATTTGGCCAAATTTATGTACGACAATATGCAACTTTAGATATGATAGGATAATATTGAAACTTATATAATAACCTGCTATGACTGATTAGATTGAATTGATTGTATAAATTTTTTTACTACTGTAAATATTATTGCCTTAAACCCTAATAGTATATCTAAAAACTTCTCTTTCAAC
Source organism: Nicotiana paniculata (assembly GCA_005239505.1). Classification (NCBI taxonomy): domain Eukaryota; kingdom Viridiplantae; phylum Streptophyta; class Magnoliopsida; order Solanales; family Solanaceae; genus Nicotiana; species Nicotiana paniculata. The sequence goes on from ML356554.1 coordinate 47,640, forward strand.
TTCATTTTCGTTTTTAGAGGCAAGGTGTTTTTTTTAATTTAATATTAATTAAAGTTTAGGAGAAAAAAATATTGACACTTAATCATCTTCAAACAACAATCTAACTAGTGACAAGATGCTAGTTTGTGCTCCTCATGAGCCTTGCGTTTGACAAAAGCTTACCGGTAATCAAGATCAAGGATTTTGAGTTCGTGAGTGCTTAATATTTTTTTACGTGCAGTTACTACCAATCACATAGCATAAGTGTACAAGTATTTGAACATGACGGTCAAAAAAGTTAATAAAAAACTCGTATTAATATTATAGACGCGTGTAACGAAACAATGCAATGGGAGAGAAATTATTTTTATTGATTAAGCTACTCTAGAGGAACTATTTGTTTGTAGAAGAGGTCGAACTTTGGAGTTTCTTTCTTTCTTTGTTATAGAAAATTATTAGATTAAATAGAAAATAAAAAATAGAAAAAAGGGGAAGGTAAAATAAAATTCAAGGAAAAAGTAGTCTGAAAAAGGAAATAAATAAAGTTGATAAAAAATGTAGCTACTTCTTAGAGTGAGATTCAGTCTCCCGACCCCTCAATCAATAAAAGTAACCACTACCTTTACTTGACCAAAGCACCTATTAGCGCTTTTGTGTTCTATGTACTTTCTTGTTCATATATCAAAGGTCTCAAGTTTTTCGTATAACTATACATATCCTGTGGTGAGACTAATGGGTGCTCAAGCACTCAAATTTAGTATGTGGATCCACCCATGTCATTACCTAATATTTACATTAAATTAATACATATAATTTTATATGAACATTTGCTTCAAAATAGATTAGCTTAAGCGCATTTTTCATAGTATTTTTTTCTATATTTATTCGATGAGAAATCAATGCTAATCGATTTTGTCCACTTTCACTATTAAAAATTCGGGCAAAATCGTCCGAGAAATCGATCAAAGTAGGTCGGTAATGGCCAATAATCGTCCAACATGCGACCATTTATGTGTGAACGGTATTTTGAAGGTCGGAAGGGTATACCGACCAAAGTTGGTCGAAAATTACCGACCAACTTTGGTCGGTCAATTATATTTAAAAAAAATTGAAAAAACCGATCAAAGTTGGTCGGTATTTTAATTATGTAATTAAAAAATGCACCATCTGGGAATCAAATCGGGGTTTGTACTGTGGCAAGATACTATTCTAGCACTAGACTATTGGTGTATTTTGTTTTAAAAATGTCTTTTGTTTCATTTATACTCTTTAATTGTATTTTCAAACGAAAATTACCGATCAAATTTAGTCGGTTTTTAAAAATGACCGGCCGAATTAATCAATCAGTCGGTTTTCTAATATTAATTAATTTATTTTTAAATAAAAAACTAACCAAAGTTGATCGATTTCATAAAAAAAGTTTTAAAAATAAAATATTTTAAAAAATCAATCAACTTTCATTGATTTTTTGACCAATCAAAATTGATCAATTGACCGTGATTAATTATTGCAAAATTTCTAGTAGTGTTTCTTCTTCTGTTCTATGAAACGATTAAGAAAAAGGAAGGCATACCTTCTTGTCGTTCCTGAATAAGAATTATTAAAAAGACACGCACATATTATTAGCATAACATTAAGTATGAATAATTCTTTTCTTTTTCCATAGTGTAAAATGTACAACTTCCACAAAATGTGGAGTTTGGGGACTTTGGTGGCGAGATACTAAGGAGATGGGATCACGAAAGTTGCGGCGGGATAGGTAGAATTCCTTCGTCCTTAATTTCGTCCTTAATTAGATGTTTCAGGTTTAAACTTTGAATATGAAAAGAATGAGTAATTTTAATAGGTGGTCATTCAATTTTGTGTTTAGTCGCAAACGTTATCTTTTTTGTTGCGTAAAAATCATTCAACTTTGTGTTCATTACTCAAAAGTCATTTTTCTTTCATATGTTACACAAAAATTATTTTACTTTGCTCTATTTATCACAAAAGTCACACTGGTCAGATTTTATAATACTTTTACTTGAAAAGTGTATTATGCGCTTGATATTATAAATTCTCTCATTTATATAACACCTTCTATATACTATATACTATATGATATATTTTTACCTAAGTATTTTACTTATAATTAAATTTATTATTTTTATAATATATATTCTGTGGTACTCAATTTGTTTAATTATATTCAAACATGAATATTTTTTTAATATAAAATCAATAGAAATATTTATTTGAAATTATAAAAATAGATTTGCTTAACAAATGTTATTAATTTTGTTATAGTTAATAAGAATTTTAGAAAAAGTTTCAAAGTATATTTGTGTTTAATTAAGTTTTCTAAAGCTTTATCAATATTATTTATTTGAAAGTATAGATCCGATGTTTCGCTAAATGTATGTATTTTATTTATTGGATTAATGGGTATAGGTTGACTGATAAATCAACAAGCTTTAATTTTATAATTTTCATTAAAAATATTTCATTAAGCATGATTAAGAACATGGATTTGAGATTTGTTCACGGTAATTTTACGGACAAATTTAATAATGCTACTTATATATCTTGAAATTAATGTTAAGAAAAAATTAATGTACGAATATATTATAAGATAATAAATAAAAGAATATTAAGTTATTTTAATTATAAAAAAAACTTGGGTATTAAGTATATTATATAAAATATAATATTGAATGTGTTGCATAAATGAGAGAATTTATAATATGATAATTAGAGCATAGTAAAAATATTTTTCAACAAAAAAAGAAAAGTAATTTTTGAATAATGAACAAAAATACTTTTACATAATAAAATTAACTTTTGAATAATAAACATAAAAAATAATTGTCTACCATTGCCTATGTTAACTCTAACTCTTTGTCTACTGCGTAAGGATTACGTTACCAATCTTACTCTGTTTTCAACGTCTACTTCGTAGCATGTCCCTTCATTCATTTGTGTGTAAGTCGAACCCACGTGTGCCATCTCTTAATTTCTCTTTCATCTTTTCACGTCTACCATTTTACTCTATTACTATACACAATAGAATAGGCAATGTTGGAGCTACAATCTTTAGATAATTCGGATGAATTCATTAATTTTTGCTCCATATTTTATTATCTTAAAATAATATACATAAATATTTATTACGAATTAAGTATTTAAAAGAGAAAAGGACTAAATATATCCTTTTACTTTCAGATATTGTCTATATTTAATCTCTACTATACTATCTAGCCAAATACCATCAGCAAACTTATAAAAATTATCCCTCGATCTGTTAAGTAATTCAAAATATCAATTTTATTTTATTTAAATCACTTATTGTTCTTCTTGATCCACTATTTTCAGAAATTGCTATTGATGTGAATGCTAAAAGTACTAGACTATATAAATTATTCATGGATATTTTAAATTACCAATGCATACACTTCTCTTCTTATGATAATGGATTTGGAATCAGATTAAATTTTTTTAATATTTTCAACCATATACACACGTCGAATTCAGTGGAACTATTTAGTGTATTATATGCAGCTGATCAGCATGTATTCGAATATATTTTGTTATTATCTGGTTAGTATAGAGTTCGATCTACTAACTTAAGAGTGCATATTGCATAGGCATTGATTAAAGTAGAGTTAAATTCGACAATATAAAGTCTCCAAGGAACTTCAACTTCTATCACTAATACTTGCAAAGTCTCCATACCTTTGGTGCAACAGATTGATTAAAGTTGGTATATTGTAAATACTTTTAAAATTTAGACAAGCTACCTAATTTAGATTCTTCAATTTACTATACTTTGTTTACTAACCGTTATACTATTTTAATATTTATTTCTCTTATTTTTTTTTCAATTAAGAAAACATGTAATGCCAGTTATTTCAAAAATAGTAGATCAAGAAGAAGAATAAATGACTTAATTAAAATGATTTTGGAGATTCCGGGTCACCTGACAGATTGAGGGGTAATTTTTAAAAGTTTGCCGATGGTAAAGGTAAATTTAGCCGAATAGTATAACTGTAGAGATAAATTTGTCCGAATAATATAACGGAGATTAAATATAAACAATATCAGAAAATAGAGAAATATATTTGACCATTTTCCTAATTAAAATAAGCTATGAATTCAATAACCACTAAAATTCATAAATTTTAAATTTTGATTCTGCATATGAGAATAAGGATAGAATAAGCAAATTGCTTCAAGAAAAATTAAATCAAATGAGTTTATGATTAAATAAAAACGAGTCTTTGTTGTGGAAAATTGATATATACGTCCATGAGTGAGGATAACTTATGACATTTGCAGTGAGAGACCAAAAAAAATAGCGAAGCAAATACTCCACTTGTTATGTCCTTTTCCTTTCACCTCTCTTTTTAATTCTAGCGCTCCTTCTATCCACTTCCTTATTTCCTCACCCTTTTTTACCCTTTGCCGAGTACTATTTTCTTACAATATTACTTTCTCTGTTTCAGTTTAATTATTTAAATCTATTTTTTATTTGGTCTGGTTAAAAAAGAATGACCCATTTTTAAATTTGATAATAATTTAGATTAAACTTACAATTCTACACTTAATGAGAAGCTTTTATAACCGTACAAATACTCTTGACCTCCTATTTGATTTGTTTAAGACCAAAAATTTCTAAAGTCTTTATTTTTTCTTAAATTCCGTACCCAGTCAAATAAATTTACATAAATTAAAACCGAGGAAATAATTTATTATAATTATAATTTTTATGCTTCTTAACCTAATGACCCCTAAGGAGGTATATATATATATATTATACAATTTTTATGCACTTTTTTGGCTGACGAATATAAATAATTTCTTAAGTGATAAAACTCCTAAATTAAATGGGTAAATAGTGGGCCTTTGAGTAGAGGCTAATGAAAGTGGCCGCCGCTAAAGTCACGAGATGGGGTGAGCCGGCCGGCCGGCTTGAGATTTTAACTCGTCGACGTAAATGGGCCCACAGTTCTTTATTGGTTCAAATCTCACGCGGGCCCATTAATTCTCATTTATTGACACCGCATGGGACCCAGAGAGATAAAAAGTAGGGAATAAAGTTCAAGAAAACAGCCTCGTGTAAAGACAGACCCATGACAGGACACAAACACACATTCATAGTATTAAAGATTCTTTTTGTTTTTCTTTTATTAAGGGATCATTTGGTTAAAACTTAAAAATCTCGAATATTCCAAGATTATAATCTTAAGATTATAAAATCACAATTATTTTTTGAATAACTTGTCTTACCTTGTATATGGGATAAGTTAATATTAAAATTTTGGTATAAAATAATATCAGATTTAGCTAATACCTCCAATCATACACGAGATGAATTAACTTTAAAATTTATATCGGAATAACTCACCTAATACCCTTGAACCACACGGATCCTAAGAGTTGTGGGAGATGAATATGATCTTTTGACCCTTAACTAGAAGTCTCAATTTCAAGTCTTGGGCAGTGGTGGCTAGCGGGTTCAGTTGAACTCGCTTCGTCAAAAAATAATACTATGCATATGTATATATTACGATTAAAGCTATGTAAATTTTATATAAATATTTATTTGAACCCATTTGACAAATACTATTTTACTACTTAAATACTTCTAAGATTGAACCCGCTTGCATAAAATCCTGAGTCCGTCACTGATCTTGGGTATGAATAAATACTGATAGGAAGCTACTTTCTTCTTTAATGGATCTTATATGATGCGGATTGAGTTAATCGGAACCTTAATACGGATAGTAAACACTAGGTGAAAAACAATCTTTTTCCTACTCTCCCTTTTGAACTTAGTGAACTTAATTTTTAAACTTTACTCAAATTAATTAATATGATTATAAGTAACAATAAACACCAAAAACAATATTTTTTTGTAAAAAGATGCACCCTCTTTTTGCAGGTTAAAAAAAAGACGGAAGAAATCTTTAGCTTCCTATAATTTTAGGCTGAGAAGGATTCCCACATAGGTAGGTAACCCCGNAAATATTAATACATTGGTTGTCGCAAAAAATTTACTCCATCATATCGTTATGAGTTTAATTTAAAAAAACGACAGAATAATAATTATCAGAATAAAATATGGGGGAGTAATGCGGGTTTTCTTTCTGTTTATCAATAGAATTTAATAAAGCATAATATATAAATAGTTTGTGTTTGTGTATTCCTATTCAAATAAACGTATATATATTTATCATTTATGCATGTGGCTAAAGGTGATACTTGACTATTTTTCTTTTTCTAATCCAGAATAAATACGTATATAAATATATAACCACCACAGCTTTTACATTTGTCTGTCTTAAGTTGCTTTGTTTTCTCTCCCCAATTCCTCATATAGCTTTGTCTTCTATCTTGTGTTTGGTTTGGTTGGAATAAATCAAATATAAATTTGGTCAGAAATGGATCAAAGATTTTCAGACAAACATTCCATTCTCTGTTTTGTGGGTCCCCCTATCTTAATCCTATCATTTATAATAAACAACAATTGTAAATGGAGCTTATCATATTCTATTTTTTTTCCAGTAATGGTAGTTTATTTAGCATCCTGTCTCATTTACTCTAACAGAAATGTGGACTTGATTGAAATAAAACAACTAACTCTGAGGACTTAATTGACTTAAATAAAACTTGACTAGTTGCATTGACAAGAACTAAAACATACGAAATAAATAAAACTAATACTACATGGTTGAATATAACAGCTCGGAACACTCTTTTCAGCAATTGGTACAACCCTCATAGCTATCTTCATGACAATGGGACTTTAAATGTAGCTGCCTTAACTTTCTTCTTCACTTTGCAAGTCATCCCACCTTATTCCATTTTGCCATTCCATTGTCTGATTTTTTTTTTTTTTTTTTTAAATAAAGAATTCTTATTACATTCTTTTAGTTTTTTAAAATTTATACTTTGATATAATAAACATTCTTCACTACCACTAATGCATAATCTAATTCAAGAACTATCATATAAAATAGGACGCGCACACTGTTATTGTGAATCACAGTGGATTGATGAAAAATAATTAATTAACTGTATTTTATGTTTATATCAAACTATATTAATTTATCACAGCCAAACAATAAAATGAGAGAAGAATGTATTATAGTCAACCATTATGATGGGATATCGATAAATAGGAAGATAGGATTCCTCCGTCTTAATCAGAGGTCTCGATTTCAAAGTTGAGAATGAAAAAAAATCTTATTTAAGGATATATTTTCTTTAATGAATTTTATGTGGTGTAAATTCAGATTAATTGGGATCCAAAGTAAGTACGTAGAAAACAAAAAAATTACATATAGTCGTCATTCTATTTTCTCGGATGAAATTCAAAAATAGCTAGATTTATAACTGGTAATTAAAAAAATAGCCACATTTTCAAAAGTACCCGAAATTTAGCCATTTTTCATGTAAAGATAAAATCTGAACAAATACAATGTTAAAAATCTAGAAATATTCCAGCATAATATGCTGGAGTTCGAATTTTTTTACATATGAGCTTCCATCAAAATATCTTGAAATTTTATAATATGTTGTAGTTCCATCATAATATGTAGAAGTTTATATGCAGGAACTCTATGATCCCTCATATTATGATGGAACTTTCCGTGTCCTAGAGTTCCAACATAATTTGCTGGAAATTTATATGCAGGACCTCCTTAATCTCGTATATTATGCTGGAATTTTTTATATTTTAATAAACTAATAACTATTTTTCAATGATTTTGTAAACTCGAACTATTTTAATTACCGATCCAAAAAATGATTAGTCCGTACTATTTTGACGTTTTGCTTGTGTGTGTGTGTGAGAGGGAGAGAATTGATTACCCACGTATCGACATCAACAAGGAGAAGAAGCGCACGCGTGCAACATTAGCTTCCACAAATTTCGCCAAAGTCAATTATGTCAAATAATTGTGCCTCATAATTTCCCATTGCATAATTATTGTTCCTCATTATTACTCTTTACCGTACACGTATATTTAGATATTGGACCATCTATTAATTTTATTTCTAGACTCATTAGACTGCATTTTCAATGTAGTGAAATAAATATAATTCCAACAAAATTTATCACTCGGATCATTCATACCTTTTTCGTTAGCAAATCTGTTACTATTTAAGTAAACTTATACGATTAAAGAGGGGTGAATTGGGTCATGTTAAATTTCACGTTCATTTATATTTGTCCACGAACTTCATTCTTTAACTTAATTAGTTTAAACAATTAAAACTGTATGTGCGAATAAAGTAAAAAACACAGAATTTTTAAGTAAAAAATCACTCGGCTCAAAAGCAACACGTTTTTTCCCCAAAAAATCTTACGCCGTTAAGAGCATTCAATTCCTTATAAGTAGATTTTTTTTCTTTCTACTTTTCATGTGGAACTTTGTTCACGCATTCCCAACACGTTTTGACTACTTTTACAACTCAAATTAATTTATGAAGATCTTGTGTATTTATCACAAAAATTCTTATTAATAAAATCAGGTACACATAAATCTTTTTCTAATTTTTATCAGTAACAACTTATCTCGCAAGTTAGGATGCAGACAAGTGAGACTAAGTACCAACTTATTAGCATATTACACCATTTCACATTTAAGTTTATTAATAATCAAAACATATCAATACTCAATAAAATTCTTTTTATTAATGAAACTCCAATCTAAGGTTTATACAATATAGGATAATTTTAAATTGCAGCCAAAAGTGAAAGAATAAATTTGAATTTTCTTTATGTATGTTATCATATGGGATCCATCCAATTCACTTTGGAGCTCCGTTAAGGTCAATGACAACTACAAAATAATTTGCTAATGACAAAAATAAACTCTAACAGCTTGTTCGGATGATTGTTATCTATTATATAGTATCGTATTGTTACTTTAAATACGATACTTATTTTGGTTGTTATTATTTAAATTTTATTGTATCGTTATTCTTAAATCCGTCGTTACATAACAACGAAATGTGTCACTTTATGTAACGACCAATTTTGGTGTGGTTGCATCATTATCTTGTCTTTTTCTCTCATCTCACCCTTCTTCGTTATTAAATAATTTTATTTTATCATTTACCCTACTTTTCTATATAATAAATTTATCTCGTATTATAATTTTTCTATATAATATTGCAAGTTTATTCTTCATATTATTGGTGTGTGATATCATGAAACAACAACAAATGATACAATCTATCCAAACATTATATTCATCAAACGATACAGTACAATACAATGCGATATTATAAAACAATGTGTAACAACCATTCTGGTATAAAACTAGTAAAATATTTTGTACCAATATATCATCGGGGTCCAATGAAATTCTTTTCATAGTCAGTAGGTAATAGAGTGTACTTTTTATAACAGTAGCATTAGTATTATTTTTGTATTACTACATATTTTCTATCAGTCGAGTGTACTTTTTTTCCATACCAGTAGTATTTTCTATTTCTTAATTTTCTATTACAACACATTGCCTCTTCTGTTCCGGCTACCTTATTATCTTGTATTTTCTGATTTGTAGACTTCTTTAATTACTAAATTTCGCTCCGGTATCTCATTATCTTGTTGTTATTAATGCTTTTTCTTTTCTTGAGTCAAGGGTCTATTGGGAGTAACCTTTCTACCTTCACGGGATAAGGATAAGATCTGCGTACGTACTACCCTCCTCAAACCCTGGATTATACTGAATTTTTTATTATTGTTGGAGTCCAGTAGAATTCATGCTTTTGCACATATTCTTCAATCCACGAGAGTACCTTTTCACCTGCAATTTTGTTACTACCGATCATAAAGGAAAAATGATATTGTATAACCGCTCTTAAAATAATATATATATACACACATACATTCTGTATGTTATACACAAAAATTAAATAAATTTTATAATTTTTTTGGTTAACAAATATAAATAATTTTTATCACGGGCTAAAAATGATAATAACACACCACAAATGGGGTGAAATGTATTGGAGGTAAGATTGTCCATTTCAATTGAGTATCCTTAGTGGCAAGCATATTCATTTTGTTCATTAAAATTATATGTAGAATCCAGTAGAAAGGGAAAAAAATTCTTCATATTATTTTTTGTCATTTTCTAATTGGCTTGGTATCTTAAATATGGGTAAATGAGATAAATTAAAAAGAGAAAAAAGGCTGCACTCCTCATTTCAAAGAAAGAAGTCCTTTAAAACCCTACACACACAGAGATAGAGAGAGCATAAATCAATGGAAAAGGATCTAACACAAATAATATATTATGCCGAATGATACAGCCTAAGTGGCGGAACTAGGATTTTATGCAAGTGGATTCAATTTTAGAAGTATATAATATTAGACATAAAATAGTAATTGTCAAGTGGGTTTAAATAAATATTTATACAAAATTTATACAACATTAATCCTAATTTATATATATACACAATATTTTTTTTTGGTAAAACAGATTCAGTTGAACCCGCTAACCACCACTTGGGTCCGCCACTGATATAGCCCACTAAATAACAAGAACCAAAGCCTTCATTTTGGACCCTCAAATGTTTAACCCAAACCTCTTTCACATTAACCAAATTTTCAGATATTCAAAATAGCAGTAAACATATCAAGAACATGTGTATTCATCGACTTAATAATATTCAAACCTTTTCATATGAGTTCAAGTTTTATGCACCGATATTTACTATCAAATTAAGCTAACTTGGAAATAAAGTAAAAATCTTTTATAATTGATTAAATTTACCAATAAGTGTAAGAAATTTAATTTAATCAATGTGTATAACTTAAACACTTTTTACATAAAGTATCCAATACTAATCAAGAATGGTCCCTTAGCCTCTGCAAATGCACATTTATATCCTAATACATACTCCCTCCGTTCCATTTTAATTAACTTTTAATTATTTTCACATATATTAATAAATTCACCTTTTAACGTTAACTAATAATGAAATTGACCATATTAACCTTAGTTTATTAATTAAAAATATAACAAATAATCCTAGACTCTTCCCTCCAAAAAACACTTTTAAAAAAATAAGTTAATTCTTTCTTGATATTTAAAAAAAAATTAAATATTATGAAAAAAAAGCTAAAAAATTAATTAAAGTGGTACCGTTTTTGTAAAATCTTGAACTTAGTGGTGTGTCCCTTGCATGTGGCACAAACAAAGGTACACACATCTTTTAAAGCCTGGTGATCTCAAATCAAATGAGTAACTTTCTTGGGCTATGGGCAAAAATATGAAAATATTGTCATTGGGTCATCAACAAGCATCAATTTGTCTTTGATTCTCACTAGAGTTGCTTCTTTCAATACTAGACATAGTAATTTTTTATTAGGATAAATAAGACCTATTAAAACATGATCCTAAATCTTGTAATTTCCAAGACTAAAGATTTCACATTCATGGTTAATGATATTTTTATATAAGGTTGTGGTTTAGTGGCTTAGGTTAATAACATGATATTAGACCTTATTATTACAAGGGATTCTAATCATAGCTTTATAGACTAAGTAATATGATGGCTTTATATATGTAGAGTGAAGGAATCCCAAGAAAGAATTTAGAGTTTGGCATGTTACTAAAGCCAGACAAAGAGGGTAATTTCTAGGCAAACCTTCTTAGGGATTTACAATTATTCCAACAATAGATCTTTGGTTGATTACAAGAAATGATTTTTTTTATTTACACTGACATACTTTGAAACTAACAAGAAAAAAGGGCTTTTCTTACATTTTCTTTAACATTTAAAATTGCATGAAAATCATCAGTAAGAGATGGTTTTGTTTTGAAAGTGTGAAGGGATAGGGGGAAAAGCAATGGGAGAATAATGCTTTTTCTTTTCTTTCTTATGCTAAAGTGGAGAGACCAATGAGTTAAATATGGATCAAAAGGATGTGTATGAAGGGAAAAAAAGTGTGTTTACAAAGGAAAGACTCAATTTTTGTTTCTTTCCTTTTGGAAAAATATTCCCTTTTGCAAAGATGAAATGTTTGAAAAAGCAAAAAAAAGAAAAATGGTTCTAATAAAGCAAAATGAATATGTAAACTCACAACTTTATTGCTAGTCATTTCCATAAATTCTGTTGGATAAGAAGAAATGGACCCAACAAGTACTTTCCAGGCTGGGTTTTGCATGCACTTTACTTGAGAGTTCAGACAAAACCAAAGCCCAAATTTTGATTTGAACTCTGGCTACTGATTAGAACTCATTTTCAGTGCCCCATTTAAGAATAATTGGGCCAGCTACCTAACTATATTAGCCTCAAAGCTCATTGCAGATCTTTTTGACCTAAAGAATTATGGCTAGTAGTAGTCGAGAAAAAATCAGTACGAATACCATTTTCAACTTCCTTTAATCAATTTCCAGACTTGAATATTCTTCGGAGATCCTTAAACTAGCACGGGCTAATCAGTTTTCGGATTGATAATTGATGAATAGCCAATGTTTGCAAAGTTATTGATAAATAGCCACTATTTTGCTGAAACACGGAGCATAATATGCTAGATTATGAAACTCCTGCATATAAACTTCCAACATATTATGTTGGAACTCCAGCACATTATGCTAGAATCTCGTATGTTAAAAATTTGAACTCTAGCATATTATGCTGCGATTTTTCCGAATTTTTAAGGGTGTTTTTGCTAATGTAGCTAATTTCGATTATTTTTGAAACTATGGCTATTTATCAATTACCAATGGTAACTCTGGCTATTTCTGATTTTTTCCCTTTCATAAGCAAATAGTTTTGGTGCTGATTTTGCTTTGGTAACTTCTTTTCATAAGGATCAAATATAAGAAGGTTTTCTTTTATTTTTTGTAACATGTTATACTAATGAAGATTTGGATCTAAGATTAATCATCTGAATATCTAAGACATAATTTATTAAAACTTGTGATCCAGTATTTAGAAATTCCATCTCAAAGCTGAATTTCTTTGGGGGTGACCTTTCCCTCAATTCTGCATGACACGGAAGACAATGTCATATTAAAATACCCCACGAGCATTAGCTCTCCCAAAAAAGGAGGTGATCCGACGATACTTGAAAATTTGACAATCTTGGTTACGACTTCACTCCCAGTTAGTGTCTCTACTCATGGCTACCTCTTCTTGCGATTAAGTAACAACTCTTGGTATGGAGTCCATATTTTCCTTTCCTAAGAAAGAGTAGGGTGCCACAATCCCAATTCTTAATGCTAGCTCAATATGTGCAATAGACTGCTTGTTGTATATATCAAAACCAGATAGGAATTGCCCGTGCATAGCACGAGCCCAATATTGTAAATATGGAACACTATTATTAATTTTTTTTATTTTGATATGAAATTGAAAAAAGAGACGGAATTGAGGCATCATTGCAAAGTGGCACTGTTATGAATGAGAAAGGTTTGGCTAATAATTGGGAAGACATGCTGGACCAAGGAGCTAATGTGGATAATAGAGGCAAAGGTCAAAGGATTAAAAAGCCAAATTACAGACTTGGTGACTATGTTATGAACCATGGTTAGAGAATAAGGGTTAATTAATGGAGCGGGGGACAAGGAATCTGGTGGTTATATAATTGGCAGAGTCTTGGACGTATTAGCTAGGCTGATTGTTATGAATACTCTGTACCCTTCTCACCCCAAATTCTTCTGATATCTCACCCCTTTCTTCTAGTGCCTCATCCCCTTCTATTTACTGTTCTATTATTAGTTTTTCTCTGTAACTTCCAGTTATTAATGAAAACAAGTTTTATTGTTGCCGTGAATCTCTAAGTTTATCAGCTTTTACTTCATTGGTACTTTCATTGACGTTCCAATGGTGGACACACGACTGAAGGTCTTGGAAGACGGTCAAAGCGGATTAGCTCATAAGATATCTGATATCAAAACTGCTATGGATAATCAAAACAAGCTGATGCAGAAGCTCCTCTCACAAATGTCCAATGTTGGTGTTCGTATGCATGATTCTGTGGATGAGCCTTCAAAATAGCACCCGTCGGAGGTTGTCATTTCTCAGGGATCTAGAACAAGTGGTCCAGTGTCTCTACGACAAAAACCAACTGATGTTGAGCTCTATTGTTTCAGTGGCGATAACCCAGATGACTGGATTTTTTATGCGACCATGTATTTAGATTTCTATTCTATCCTCACGGAGCATCGTTTGAACATCACACCCTTTTATCTTGACGGAGAATCTCGGGCTTGGTACCAATGGATGCACCATAACAAGTAGTTGGTAGGTTGGGATGATTTCTCCAAGAATCCGATTCGCCGTTTTCGTCAAAAGACCTTACAGTCACCTGAAGGTCTCCTTTATAAGCTTCACCAGAATTCATTAGTGGCAGAGTTTCACTCACGTTTTGAGGCTTTATCTAATGAAATAGAGGAGATATCAGACTCATGGTTGGTTCACTTCTTCACTTCGGGCCTTAATTGGGATATTCAGACTAATCTATTAATCCAACAACCCAAAATATTGGAGGAGGCAATGATTTTAGCCCATCTCCACGAACAACACATTGAGTTGGAGCGGGGGCCCAATAGACCTATCCTGGGTAATACTCAACCTCTCCTTCCAACCCCTTCTAAATTTTAATTCACTCAAACACGACCTATTCAAGGTGTTAACACTACCGCTTTTGGAAAGTTCCTTTTAAACGTCTCTCTCTAATCGAGCTATGACAATGCCGTGAAAAGGGTTTATGCTACCACTGCGACGAAAAATGCACTCCAAACCACAAGTGTAAAAACCTACCCCAACTCATTCTTTTCAATAATGATCCAGAACCCCAAACTTGTTTCCCAGACCCCATTGCCTATGATGAGATTCCTTCAAAGGAGTTCACAAACTTGGAACTTCAGGACCATTATGCTATTTCCTATCATGTGTTGGCGGGAGGACATTCTGGTTCCACTCTTTTATTTAAGGGCCATGCGAGTGGCTCACCGGTTCAGGTGTTGGTGGATGGAGGCAGTACACACAATTTTGTGCAAACCAGGGCCGCAAGGGTTCTAAATTTCACTATGACTGCTATTCCCTGTTTTCCTGTTGTTGTGGGTAGCGAGCAAAGCCTAATTTGTGAAGGGATAGTGCCTCAATTAACCCTTACAGTCCAGGGCTCGGAACTTATTCTAGATTTGTATGTCCTACCCATGCATAGGGCGGACATTGTCCTGGGTTTGTTGTGGCTAGCCTCCATGGGGACTGTAATGACAAATTATGCTAGTCGAGTTTTTGCATTCACACTCTAGGATAAATGGGTTCGTTGGATACCGGGCCTTTCCTTGGATGTGCAACAAGTGCAATTGCAGACCTTGCGTCGTTATTTTGCGACTGAGGCAGAAACATCTTATTTTTGCCTAATGATGGTTCAAGAGGGAGTCACCTCTGATTTAGATCATCCCCCGGATTTGTCTAACATCCTTGCCAACTTTACTGATGTATTTGAAAAACCACAAGGGTTGCCTCCGCCCCCCTAGCAAGATCATTCAATTCCACTAATCCCAAAGTCCGACCCAGTTAATGTGGAGCCTTATTGATACCCCTATTCTCAAAAACAAGTCATGGAACAATTGGTGTCTGGTATGCTGTGTGAGGGTATAATCCGCCAAAGTACTAGCCCGTTCTCTTCTCCAGTGTTGCTAGTTCGAAAGAAGGATGGTACTTAGCAATTTTGTGTTGATTATAGAGATTTAAATGCGATCACAGTTCGGGATCGATTTCTTATTCCTCTATTGATGAATTGTTCGATGAGTTGCATGAAGCCAAATTCTTTTCCAAACTGGATTTATTATCGGAGTATCATCAGATATAAGCTAAGCCAGAAGATGTGGAGAAAATAACTTTTCGTAACCATGATGGGTATTACGAGTTCTTAGTCATGCCATTTGGGTTGTCAAATGCTCTGTCGACGTTCTAAGCTACAATGAATGAGATATTCAGGTCACACTTGCGTCATTTTGTTCTAGTTTTCTTCGACGACATATTTGTCCATAGTACTTCTTAGGAGTCCCATCTACAATACTTGGAGAAAGTTCTGAGTCTACTTCACTCAAATCACCTAGTGGCCAAAATATCAAAGTGCTTGTTTGGGCAAACGCAGGTGGACTACGTGGGTCACATGATTTCTGCCGAAGGGGTGGCTGTGGATCCATCCAAAATTCAGGTGATACAATCTTGGCCCGCGCCTAGGCCCGTTAAGGATGTTAAAAGCTTTTTGGGCCTAGCAGGGTACTATCGCCGCTTCATTGAACATTATGCAACCTTAACTAGCCCACTAACAGATCTCCTACGCAAGGACTCATTTCTTTGGACTACCCAAACCCAATCAGCTGTTGAGGATTAAAGGCTACTTAAGTTCCACTCCAGTATTGGCCTACCTACTTCCAAAGAAGAGTTCACCTTAGAGATAGATGCTTCAGGACTAGCCATAGGCGCTGTATTGTCTCAAAATGGTCACCCAATTGCATATTAAAGCCAGAAGCTTTGTCAAAAAATGAAATTGGTTTCCACTTATCATCGAGTGATGTTTGCAGTCACGCAAACAGTCTCCAAATGGAGGCAATATTTATTGGAAAGACGATTTACTATCTTTACGGATCAGCAGTCGTTGCGCAATCTCAGGGACCAAGTCATTCAAACTCCGGAACAACAAAAATGGTTGACCAAGTTGGTGGGTTATGACTTCGAAATTGTATATAAGCTGGGAAGAAGTAACAAGGCTGGATATACATTATCGCGACCTCCTGAAACCTCAATGATGGCCATTTCAACCAGAACTTTCGATTTCGTGGATTGTTGATACCCACTTTTTTCTAAAAAATAATTTTATTGAATATATACCTTCAAAATCATGCATTGGTAGCATTTGGTATTTTCCCATAATTTTTCTACATTTTTATTATTTGTCAAGTACTTTATTTCCAATAAATAATTACAAAAATTGCATCAAAAATGATTTCAAAGACATT
The DNA here is from genome assembly GCA_005239505.1 of Nicotiana paniculata. Lineage (NCBI taxonomy): Eukaryota > Viridiplantae > Streptophyta > Magnoliopsida > Solanales > Solanaceae > Nicotiana > Nicotiana paniculata. The sequence continues at coordinate 64,604 of ML356554.1, forward strand.
TCTTGACTTAATTCATTGTTTATGGTCCTATTAAGACCAAATTATTCCATAAATATCCAAATTAGAACCTTTTGGCTATAATTGTAATTATTACCCATGCATATAGTTTTGTGTTATTTTTACCAGAAATTAGTCTTTTGTATTTTCAAATACTAAGTAACTATTTTTAAAACATTTATATGCATGAAATTCATTTTTTATAATTAGAAATTATTTTATAAAATTGTTTTAATTAAATGATCTTGGTATTTAACTAATAGTCCATTTATCTCAACCATAGCCTATTTTAGCCAGCCCAAAAAAATGCCTTATACACTAACCCAAGACCCCAGGCCCAAACCTCATCCTACCCGACCCAATTCCGCCCAAATCCTGGTCGTCGATCATTTTTTGATCAACGGTCCAGGTTAATTGTTTCCTTATTAACCTAAATGACCCCTTCCCCAAACCTCTCATTCCTCCTCTCTCATCCGCCGTCACTCATCTCCCTTTCCTCTCAAACGGTCTATAATCCTAACCCTAACTCTTACCTCGCCGTCACTCTCCATCATCAACCATGGTGGTTCCTCACCACCTTCAGACCTCTCATGGCTCTCTTATGTCGGTATTACTCGTCTCTAAGGCCCTCAAGGGACGAGGGTCGGTCCACTCACACCTTGGGCCTGTTCTTGCATGTTTCAGGCTGCCATGGATCGATTTTGAGTAAGATCTTCTTATCTTTTGCTTAAACCTGTGGATTTCTAAGCCTCGTCTTCGTCTCTATGCTATTTTCTCAAAAACCTAATTTCGTCTCTTGAGCTTCTCTATATCTGTACAGATCTGAGATAGGTTAAACTTATTTTGTATGTTTTTCTTATGAAAATCTCCTGATTTTTGAATAGCTTTTCATTTTCCTAAACTAGGGTTTCCTAAAAATCTTTTCTTCAAAACGCTTTCTGACTTTAAGTGTTTAATCCTCTGGTTCTTATGAGTTTTTGACTGATTACGTTGAGTTTTCTTTAACCTAGTCAATTTATGCTAAAACCCCAATTTTCTGATATTTTTGCTTTGATTATGAGTTTGAGCGTGTTACTTGTTACACTGTTCATTCTGTGCTTTGACTTTTATGATTTTCCTTTAGTCTAATTTGATGTCTTGTGATTTTTTACCCTAGTACGTCTCTATTAAGGTTTCTGATTCAATTTCTCGACTGATTTCTGTGTGTTTATGAAATTGTTTTCAGCCTATTTGTTTATTTTTGGAAACCTATATTTTCTTCCTTTAAATCAGCACTATTTTGAATTTCTGATTCACTAATTTGCTCTATTAAGGATCTGCATGCCTAAGTCTTGCCTATTTATATGATTACGACCATAATTAGTCGTTCTTGCCTTATTTGATTACTGTATATTTACTGATTCCTTTACATGATTCTTCCCTTAAATTAGACCCCTAATTTCTTTATTCTAAATTCCTTGATTTGGTCTGTTTTGAACTTCTTTCCTTAATTAGACTACTATTATTACCGTTTGGTCAATTGTACTTAGTTAAAGGAGTCTATTCTCAACTCCTTATGTGATTGATTTAGTGATTCCCCTAATTTCCGAGTACTGATTTCCTTTACCTTATTCTGCTATGCTCTTAACTACTATATATACTCTTCTCTATTCTCACTTCAAAAACACGAATTAAGTTCAGAACACACACACTAAAAACTTTCCCTTCTTCCTATGCTACTTGTGCAAACTATTGGTCTAACCGGATGAAAGCCAAGGCTATACAGTGGAACTACATTTTCTTTACATTCTGCACTTTCTTCTTTGACTGGTATTTCTCTAGTTCAATTCTGAAACTTAACTCTATGTGGTCCATGTTTATTCTTGCACTAGTTCAATTTGCTGAGCATTCACTTTATCTTCCTGTCTACTGCTTTATTCAACATGTCTAAATTCAGTTCTCTTGTTCAAATGTGTGATCAGTATGTTTGGGTCTCACTTGTATGTTGATACTTGACCAGCATGCTTATTAGTTTCTGTTTATTCCCTTCAGTTACCAACACATGTTAGTAACTTAATCTTCTAGTGTGCTTAATTGGTCCTAAGTGGCATGACTAATCCTGTCTTATGCACCCCTGTCTTCAAAATGACTTTTAGCCTACTCTTTCTCTATGTTCTAACTGCCTATTACCACGACTGACTTGTTCAATGGACTTCTAGTTGTTTTGTGCACTTGTTGCCTCAAATGTTTCCCTGCTTATGTGATTTCAACTCTGTATGTCCCCAATCCCCTTCACCCTTGTTTGTAAATCTTCTTGTGAATTTGAGTATCCTATGATTAGATGATTGTTTGCTGAGTTTGTTCTCCTCAAAACTGATTTCAAAACTAATTTTTTTTCACTGTTAGTGTTCTTCTCAGAACTGTTTTCCACTCCTAGCATCTTCTTGAAACTGTTTCAATTTTCGAAAACTTTTCACTCCTAAATTTATTACTAAGTCTTTCAAAGCTATGTCAAGCACTCTCACTTTACTCCTAAGTCCCCTAGGTTCTGCCCCTCCAGTGTGTGGACTGCCTTGGGATCCTTTTGAGATCCCTCTGAACTCTGGCACATTGGGGCTGGACTTTCCACACTGCAGTTACTCAGTTCTTGTTATGAAAGTTTGGGTGTGAGCACTAACCGGGATCCTTGAGGTCCTTAGGGAACTCTGACACACCCGGCCATGGCATTGACTATGAAACTCTTGGCATTTGAGGTTATATAGGTTTGGTATCCTCAGGATACATTTGGTCCTACTTCAGGCTCTCTATAGTTTAACTTCTTCTCTTTTTCTTTTATTTATGTAATTCATTTAGCTATTGGTTTGTAATAACTAATTTGTAAACAGATGTTGGGGATGGCTAGTGAAATGAGGAGGGTAGCTAATGACACTGTCGACACTATTGGGTAGAGAACATGCCTTAGGCTTTACATTCTTTATGTCTGCATTAGAATCCATGTTTTAGGACTAATATGTTCATCCAAATCATGCCAAACATGCATTTAATATCCTGTTCTTAAGACTTCATATTTACTGCTTCAGCATATCACATGTCATTAATCCATGCTTTCTTAACGTTGCGTCAGCTCACCATTTAGAGATCCTGTTCCTTGGTCAATAAATAAACTAGACATAAAACTGTCCCGCTTGTGCAGTTAGAAATCATGCCTTAAGAATTCTATGCATTTAGAAATTATGTCGTAATAATTCTGCCATTCTTATGTGCATATTAGATACCATGCTCTAGGATTCTGTTGCATTTGTTTGAATACGCCTAGTTTAACTACTGACCCTGAAAAGGCATAAAAACGGTCTCACATATAGATGTATGTTTTCTGAACATAACTGGCATGAATCACCCTTTTAAAAGTCTGTGTCACTTAGAACATCATGTTTGTAGGTTAAACAATTTCCAAACCCGTTAAACATCTCTTATAATTGTGATCGCATATAGTCCCACGCCTAGGCAAGCCTTAGGTAATTAATTGCTATAGAATTGGGAACTACTTTGATCATGTTTACTGCTTAGAGGCTAACAAGTTTAAAATCAGTGGGTAAACTGATTAGGGCCCTGTCGTTAAAGTTTGTATGAAACAGTGTTGCATATTCCTCTGCATTGATGTCACTTAGATATCCTGTCTTAAGATCCTTTTTTTCTAATAAGACTACCTTTTTCTGTGTTTGAGATGTTCTGTTTATTTGCATTATGTGTGGAGGTGAATCTGAGCCTCGTAACTGTTTTTGTCACTTATGTGCTAGTCCTACTTGTTCT
>MDKI01276806.1:0-18382 GCA_005239505.1 Nicotiana paniculata
ATACCGAATTAATTCGGTTCGGTTCGGAATTCGGTTTTTCGGATTTTATGCCCACCCCTAGCGTTGACTAGTCAAACAGAGTTATTCGCAAATAGGTGCCCTAAAACACCTTAAAAATTATTAGGTGGCGACTTTTCTCTTTTAACACCATTTCTTCCATTTAAGACAGTTGTCACATGTCGAAGCCCGATTTCGCGAGAAAAAGGGGCGCGACATGCCACGCAAATCCGATGATAACATAGAAATTTCCCAAGTATTCCTCACATTCTGCTACAAAATCCCGATCATAAGTCACATAACAAACCCCAAAATCCTTAGACACTGCACCTTAGATTCTTGAACCCACTAGGACCGTTGTAGAGAGTCACCCACTCTGACCTGGTCCCGAATATAACCAAACTCCAAGGCTCTGCTAGCACATGAACACCCTCTCAAAGAAGCATTCTTTTCCTTGTACATCACATCCACAAGAAGCATAAACTTTGAGTCTTCCCAAAACCTACACATGAACCGATAAGGCAAAATATAGCACATATTTACCAAGTTCTCCGCTCGAATTACCCCTAATATTTTTTTTTCTTAGTCATAAATAATCCACCAATGCATAGATAACCAAAAACCGCACAAGCAGACAACCACACGATCCAATCGTAGACGGTGGGCTCCCCCACTTAGGTTTAAGCTACCCTCACATAATTGTGGAGCCCACAAAGATTCCTCCTTCTCAATTACCACGATCCCGCACCTTCAACCTACCAAATTTCTCGTAGTCTCTTGTTAAACTTTTCATGAACACTCCAAATTATCATCCACAATGGCGTACACGACCTTCTGCAGGGTATTAAGTAGAACTCTTCATAGAAAACTCGTCTAAATCACGCAACCGCCAACCTTCTCACAGGAGATAGACCACCTGTGGGATTTCCTACTGACATCTCCCAATGACGCTGCACAAGGTACAACTACCACAGAATTTGTAAACCCCTCCTGAGCCTATGCTCATCTGTAAAAGTATGTCCCTTCCCCATCGACTGAAAGTCCTACATTACATTCCAAACTCGAAGTCACGTTGCATCCCGACAATATCAAGTTTTTCACACCCCCTTCATTTCAAGAAAACTTATTTCTGTCATATTCAATGTTCCTCAGTACAATAGCCACCATCCCAAATACAATCCATAGACCTAGTCACTTTTCCACCATGATTCCCAAATCGCTCTAAATTTTCTTCAAACAAGTGGCTTCCTACCACAGAATCTATATGCTACTATGACACTCCCACTTCGGTTAAACCGCCTTCTTTAAGTAACTTATCGACCTCTGCTTTTCATGCTTGACCTGCTAGTAATTCAACCACCGCGAGACACCTCCCATCATGTCCTTCCTTATCCTTCGCTACCCAAATGTTGCCTCAAATCAAAATCAACCTCTGTAGCACCTGAACTAATAAATTGCTACCAACTCCAACCCTCCTCGAAGATCATCTTTCTCGAGCTATCAGCATTAGAAGCACTAATTCGACTCTGAAACCGCCATACACAGCCATCTCTAACAACCGCTTCTCAGGCACCATTTCACAACACCCTGCCCCGAAGGCAAATAGAGAAAACCATAACACCGGCGAGCCTTAATGCGTTCAAACAAGGACAACGACACCACATCACAAAAGAGAATTCCACGACGCTCAAAAATATCAAGTCTCGCTACTCCATCAACTAAAGACTGAACATCCACAGTACGATTGCCTTTCCTCTGCTGGAATTAAATGCCTAACCTCTAAACCATGCACTGAGAAATCCTCTTTTTGAGTCATTCACTGCCTCGACAAGTAAACAAGTGCCCTACCATTACTCCAACATTGCGCGATAACAATGCATGAACATCATATCAATTTGTGCATAGCCTCAAAACCATAGAAAATACAAATACTTAGTTGAAACGACAGAACGTCCTTCCGCAGGACGACGATAATAGACTGCCCGAATACACAGTGAAAATATCATGCACCACGTCTGCAGTGCCACTACAACTCCTCGATGCCCAATTGATAACAAGCACTTCACGTCATATAAGATATAGTAGGAAGGAAATAAAGGCATAAGCCTCAAATGAATCAAATCGCAAGATGAGGAATCAAGAAGCGAAGTGCTCCTAACAACCCTGTAGCTTCTCGAAGATAAGTACATACGTCCTCGTACCGATCCGCAAGACTCTACCTAACTTGCTCATGACTCGTGAGACCTAAGTGAATCTAGTGTTATGGTACCAAGCTGTCACGACCCAAAATTCACTAAAAGTCGTGATGACTCCTAACACCGCTGTCATGCAAGACAACGGTGAATGATTAACTTAATTACTCATTTTAGTATTTGAAATCATAATTTTCATTAAGTAAATAATATGAAATAGAATTTACAGGGTAAATGATAATATTTACACGAACTACAATTATGAACAACCCGTAAGAACCCCCCAAACCCGTGTCACAAATGCATGAGCATTTATTAATGAGTACAACAATAATACAACATCTGTCTGAAATAAAAGTTAGACGGGGAATATAAATAACTCTAATGGAGACTCTATATGTTGCGGATCGTATCAAGGAAGTGCAGCTCACTGTAAAGTCCCTGCAACAGCCGTGCCTCTACACTCAGAGGACCACCAAAAACATATATGTATACCTACACAATAAGTGCAACAAGAGTACATAAATCAATGTGGTACCCAGTTTGTATCTAGCCTAACCCTAGAGAAGTAGTGGCGAGGGGTTGACATCGACACTTACTAGTGGTCCAATAAGACATATACAGTAAGAAGTAAATAGATATGTGGCCAAGTAGCAAATGAAATAAATAATCGTAAATACGTGGTACAATGCTCCTCTCAACCGCAAACTTAAACTCTCGATTAACAGTTACCTCCTCAACCGGAGAATATATATATATGTAATGGACCTCACCAGATAGATTGTCACAATTCGAATCAGGAAAATTTTCAAATGCACTGGCCTCTTGACAAATACGCATGATTCCATAGGAGTATTTTATAGAAATGTCGAGGCGTACGGCCCGATCCCGTCATAATTTGGTACATAACCATAAATACATCTATTATATTGCTGAGGCGAATGGCCTACTCCAATGAGAGTGATACATAATCTTGTCGAGCCGAACGACCCGATCCCATAAAATGTGCGTACTATCGATGGTTGAACGACACAAACCATAGATGTATCTATTACACTGACGATGTGGACGACCGGATCCCCTTAGAATAAGAAGCTTTGGCGGGTCCTTGACCACACTCACGAATAAACGTGTGAGTTATGAACTGTAAGGAAGCTTTTCGATGAAGACGCACAACGCGGGAGGAATTCTTAAGGAGAGTACAATTATTCCGCGGTTAATCATGAAGCCCGTCAAATCTCTACAATAGAAAGTCAATCATTCTACGCAAATCTAGTCTCAAGTCGTAATGCGAAATAAAGGAATTAAACGAGCAAAGATAACTCAAATAGTACAATTATAGCATGGCGTGGACCTAAGTCTACCCTGACATAATTAGGAATTCTAGCATACGCATGGACACTCGTCACCTCATACGTGTGTATCTCTACAACATGTAACCCATAAGAATATAACACCTACGAGGTAAATTCCCCCTCATAGGGTTGGACAAGAGACTTATCTCGCTCCGAAATTCCATAACCGGCTCCAAAGCCTCTTTAACACCTCAAATCGATGCCCGTCGATCCAAAACTATTCAAACAATGTGAAAACTAAGAAAAATATACTATAATACCCATAATTAATCAATTTATAACAATTCTCAACTCCGGTCGAAAAATCAATAAAGTCAACCCTCGAGCCTGCATGCTCTAATTTCAAAAATTATTAAAAATAATTATTACCCATAACTTATATAGTATATATTACGAAAATCATCCAATTTCATCCATGAATTGACCCTCAAATCAAAGTTTTACCATCTCATAACTTTGGGGCTCTAAACTCCAATATTTTTACAATTCAAACACGGATAAAAATAATAATATATGAAAAAAATCATAGAGAAACATCAAAATAGGGGTCAGATATTTACCCCATTGTTGAGACGAGAACAACTCCGCGAAAGCCACCTCAAACAGAGCTGTAGAACTCAAGATATGCTCAAAATACTAAAATGCTCGGTCTGTCCAGACGATTTTTGTTCTTCGCGTTCGCGAAGAGCATTTTTTTGCGTTGACTGGTCAACCAAAATTTCCTTCTTCGCGTTCGCGGGACCTCCCTCACGTTCGTGAAGAACACAGCCCGCATAATAAAACAACAATCTTTCCCGACACGAAAATGGGTGTAATTGTTCTATCAAATCACAAATCAAATGTAATTTTCTCAATATGGTACCCTTTATGTCCAATGAAACGCCGTCGAAACATCAAATAATAGCATGATACAGCTCAAACACATCTGAAACACACCCGAAGCCCTCGGGCTCCCGTCCAATTATACAAACCAGTCCTAAAATATAACACGAACCTACTTGAGGCCTCAAATCACACCTAACAACATCAAAACCATGAATTGACGATCAAATCCTTCTTTTAAGTTTCAAACATTCAAACCTCGACGAACGTGTTTGAATCACACTTAAACATTTTGGAATGACGCCAAACTTTGCGCACAAGTCATAAATCACAATAAGAACCTATTCCAAGGCTCGGAATCCCAAACGGACATCATTAACGCCAAAGTTCACTTCAAATAAAACTTAGGAATCTAAAACCTTCAAAATGTAAGTTTCCACAATAAGCGCTGAAATGCTCCCGGGCTACCCGATGCTCAGCCCGAACACACGCCCAAGTCCGAAATCATCATACGAACTTATTGGAACCTTCAAATTCTGATTTTCAGGTCGTTTACTCAAAAGTCAAACATTGGTCAACTCTTCCGACTTAAACCTTCCGAATTGAGAATTTTCCTTCCGAACCAACTCAGAACTTCCTGAAACTCGATTCCGACCACATGTACAAGTCATTCGTGCTTTTATAATAATATAGATATACACACGCGCACACACATTCTCTTTTCTACCCCTTAGCCTTTTAAAGTGATTCCCATGCAATTCACAAAAAAAGCTAGCTAACCACCCCCACCACGCGGGAAAGAGAAAATAAAAATAAAGCTTTCAGGAAAAGAACAAAAAAAGAAATCTTTTTATTGTCATGCAATATGCTAGCGTGGTTTATGAAACTGCAATCTACCGTCTATTTCTGTTTGTATCTGGATGCTCTTCTATTTATTTGGTATTTTCTGTTCCTGTCACTGAAGCTTCTGATATAAAATATTAATACAATTGCGGTTTCATGCTTTTCATGAAAAAGGGGAAACTAGAAGAACCTTTGGACTCAAATGAGACACTGCAAAAGAACATTCAAAGAGCTCCAACACTAAACCCGACAAACACAGGGGCTTCAACACGAATCATCTAAACTGCATGCACCTCTCTCCTCCGCATGCTCAACTACTAAAGCTTATTCTAGCCAAAAATAAAAAGAAAATACTAAAGCTTATTCCCCTATTTATTTAATATTTGGACCACCGTATAATATAACGATATTATCACTTTTAACCTGCATCAGAAACTATTTATATTTGGTAGCCGAAAAAATATATAAAACTTGTATAATTTTTGTATATATATAACATACAGAATATATATTTATACAAAAATATACAAATTTTATATATTTTTTCGGCTATTATTTTTACAGCGACTATACAATATCATTTTTCCTATAATATACTCATATGACAAGACATCCTGAAATTATATTTAGCAAAGAGACTATATATTTAGAATTTAACTTTTACATATTTAGCATCCGTAGTTTTTAGTAAAAACAATGAGTACTTCCCGTGTCTGATACCGGGCGGCTCAAACACATGTACAGCCTAAAGCCAAAGTTTAATGTAAGATCTAAATTTTTATATTTTTATTTGAAGTCTATTAATTTTTCTAACATTTTAATATCAAAGTTGCTAATGTTTTTTTATAATCATTTTTTTTCTAATAATTCCTTTTCAATTGATAATATAACCAACCCATTTAATCTTTTTTGAGACGTTGTTGATCTTAAGTAAGATTTTACCAATTATAATTCTGAAAAACTTCTTTTTCTAAGGCAAATATTATAGGAAAACTCTACATTTGTACTAAAAATATTAGATGTTATTTTTTTAAATACATATAAAGTTATTATTTCTAAAAATGGAGACCCTCAAATGTGGGGACCAAAGGCATGCACAAGCCTTACGATAGAGCCGGCCTTGATCTGATAAGACCAAAATGATGCTACATCCGTACATTGATCGCAGCAAAAGTCCCTCCTACTTGGATACAAAGTTCAAGGAAGAAAAGAAAAGACTTTTAAAACTTGTGTTTCTTTGAAGTTAAATTATTTCTACATACAATTGTAACCGTAGAATTTTTTTGGACGGAAAAGTGCATCACATAAATTGAGCCAGAGAAAATAGCAGCTTAGTTTCTAACTACTAACATTTAGCTTTTGACAGTGTCAATATTTCATCTCTACCTGTTATGCAAAGGATTTGGTCCCGATGGGATACATCTCTTGTCTTCCGAGCTGGTATTAAGATTTTGAGACTGAGGTGAAGCATATTCATCATGTCGAAAACTTCTGGAATAATTAAGGAGGTTCTTCTTCTTCTTATTCTCACTTGCTGTAGTTCCATCACCATCAACCACAACAAACTTGACACTCGCTAGAGTGAGCAGAATTGTTACAAGGATCAATGTAAACAAACCTGGTACGACCATGACTCGATGGTTTGATGAAGTCATGCTACGGATCATTTGAAGGTGTAGGAACTATTTTTTGATTTAAATCGTCTGGTATGCAAAGTCCACTAGTCCAATTAAATATGAATTTGTTGGCGCGTACTAAGATTGAGCAATGCAAATATAAGGAGCCTCTTAGCATTTACCTGCCTAAACCAAGCAAGCTTCAAGAATCAATCTATTACCAGTAAGATGCGATATGGCTCAGCCAAAAATAGGTGAGCGTTTAGCTAGCGCGATCAACTGGCCTAGCTAACCAGTAATCCTTTTAAAGCAAGAAGCAAAGGCGCAACAGCTAGATGAAAGAAGCCGTTGCATTAGCGAGAAAACGGCCTACAAATGAAGTCTTAAAAACGAGCCTTGCTTGGTAGATGCAGTTATAAAGAAGGGATGTCAGGATTTTTAAAAAGTGTTTTCCCACTAGTTGAGAATTTCGGTTCTAGGTTTGAATTGGGCTTCATTATGGGCCAATTTGGAATAGAAGAATTATGAGAAATTTTCACAAATTACTATTACTTAGTGGTTATTAGCTAATTATAGCTATCATTTACTAAATTACTTTTTATAGCTATTTGTTATAGAGTATATTTGATGTATTTAAGCTACTATATTCATGAATACAGTAGCAAAACTCGGCGTGAAACAGGGGAGTCCAGCTAAGCAACAATTGTATTCGACTGTATTCTTGAATACAGTAACGTAAACTGCGTAAAAATGGTATTTTCAGCTATTTAAAAACGGTAAGTGAATCAATTAACGCGATAGACTCCTAATATAACTCAACTAACTCAATTATAACACGCAGAATATGTATTTCACGTTATAGGAAAGATTTCTCCGCCGAAAAATACCACGAAACAGAGCAATCTCTATATTTTCAATCCCTTTTTTTTTTTTTTTTGTTATCGTTCGTGAAAGTTCTGTTTTCAACCAATAAAATTCGAGATTCATACAACTATATAAAGTCATGTAAATACATCCAAATATATCTAAAAACAAACAGTGAAAGTCACTGTAATAACTATTTATCAGTAAAATACATATGAATACATGTATTTAAAATACATAACACATTCATAAGTACAACAGTGAAAGTCATCTAAATACATCTTAATATATCTAAAAACAAACAATGAAAGTTATTGTAATAAGTATTTATCAATGTTAGAACTATTGAATACATATAAATACATTAAAATACAGAGAATAGAAAAGGCAGTGTATATGGTAATAGTCGTTGATTCTTTCAAAAATTTTTAAATTGGGCTTGTTTCAATGTGTCATTGCGTATTTTTGTTCTCTTTTTCGCAACTGTATTTGCTGTTGAACCTGCAAATACATGTTCCGCTTGAGTGATTTGCAAATCGAAAGATGGCCCTTCAAAATTGAGTACTTTGGACGGTATACCTCGGATAACCCTCTTGTAAGGAGTTGAATCAGCCATTGGAGAAGAAAATGCAAGTTTTCTGTAAAAGCATAACAATAGTGATTGTTTCTAAAAAAAAATAGTACATATATACAGAAATAATACATGTGCTAGCGAAAAACTAACAAGTTTAACACTTACCACAACTTTTTGAGCAAACAATTTTAAAAATTGAGGGAGACAATGGAGATGATCAGTTGATAATGGAGGTTGTATTCGTGGGGAAGATACTGGATTGGGAGAGAGATAGTGGAAAGAGAACGTGAGGTTAACAAAATTGTATACAATACCGGTGTTATTGGGAGAGAGAATAGAAAGTATGAGAGAGAAAAATATTTCACACCATATTTAACGGCTTAACAGTAGGAAGTGACCATAAATAGATAATTTGCTATAAAACCTAAAAGGTAGCTAGAGAATATAATTTTATAAAAAGGTATTTATTTATAATAAATAAGGTGTAAAGGTTTGCTATAGGAGGTAAAAAATCCAAGAATTAACCTAAACAATCGTTCACGTAACTGGTCAAATTAAAAATAGTCGATAGAATTATATAATATATGTATAATTCGAATATAATATATGTATAATCATGTATAATTAGAGGCCGTTTGGTATGCGGGATAAGATGAGATAAGATGGGATAAAGTATGGTACTAAATTTATACCATGTTTGATTGATGGTATAAATTTATTCCGGGATAAAATTATACCGTCAACCAAACATGGTATAAACTTAGTCCGGAACTTAATCTTGAATATCCCATCTTATCCCACTTTATCCCATCAAACTTGGTATTATTTTATCCCACCTCCCGGTGAGATAAATTTAGTCTGCGTATCAAACAACCACTTAGTGCATAATCTATGTACACTAGCTAAAAATAATAAAGAGTAAATTCAGGCGAGCTATTTTTGTAAGAATATCATTTGAATACATGCAAAAATAATTAACCTAAATAACCGCTTGCCCAATGACTTAACTAAAAAGGCGGGCAAATTTATAATATATGTATAATAAATATATAATTATATATAATTCATATATACTAGTTAAGGAAAATAAATTATAAATTTAATTAGCTATTTGTATAAATATTCCTATATGTAATCGGGTTCTTTAGCTGTAGAAATGACACCGGTTGGCCGCTTTGAGTACCACTATTTAAAGCATATTCAGAATCTTAAAAATAATTAAAGTTTAATTAATTTTTGACAAACTTCAGACGGCTCATGTTGCTACTTTTGCTATATCTTCTTCGTGCTTTCAGGTAGGGGCGGCTCAATGATGCTTACTTTGATAAGACGCTTTTTAACATTATTTTATTTTAGAAAAAAGTATGATACATATTTTTTAAGTATGTTTTCTTAACTTTCTAAGATGCAAATTTATTACTTCTTTTATAATTGATTTATTCTAATAATTATATTTCACTTGATAACATAGCTAGTGAATTTAATCTCTCGTGAGACATTGTTAATCTTAATTAAGATCAATTTTAATTTTTAAAACTTATTTTGTTTTATATTTTTAATTTAAAAAATAAGTCATAACTATCAATATCAGAATGACTATTATGTTTTAAGGAACTGTAAAGTTTCTTAGGCCTCATTTGTTTGCACTTAATGGAGGTCTGAATCTTAATCATTCAGATCTCAGATATTAAGTGCGTTTGTTTTTAAAGTCTGAATCTTAATTATTCAAATCTTAATCATTAAGTGTGTTTGTTTTTTTAATTCACAACCACTTAATGGGTCTGAATAGGTCTGTATGATTAAGATCCATAACAGAGACTTAATTTCATTAAGATGCTATCACATATTCATTGTTAACTGCCGCCACCGCATGCCATTATCAACTACCACCATGCCGCCACCACCACCATTCCCTACCACCACTACCACCCACACCCACACCACCACCACCACCACCACATCCATCTCCACCACGCCACCATCATCCCCAATCATAGCCGCCACCATTATCGACCATCACTACCCACTATCCCCACCACTCCGACCACAATATATCATTCTCACCCACAATCAACATTCATCCACCTCAACTACCACAACTGACCACCCCATCACCATCAACAACAACAGTCGACACTGCCCATTATTATAACCTACCACCACCCACCCACCACCTTTCTCAGTCACAACTACTACCATCACCCACCATTATTAACTATCATCACCCACCATCACCATCCTCAATCATTACTAGCTACTAGCATGAACTACCATCGTCAATTAAAACTACAACCAACCACCCCCTCTAGTCGGCGTTTACCCGTTAGCCATCACTACCAACAACTATCATATTTTAAAAAGTTATATATTTTATTGATAGAATATTAGATTAGTTAATATTTCATTTGAATTTTGTGTATATTAATTTTCAAACAAAGATAAATTTTATATATTCAGATGTTAAAAATCAAACAGTCCTAAATATTTCTATTCAGATCTTAATACACTTCTTAATATATTCAGATGCGTATTCAGATTCAGATGTCTTAATCTTAATACACATCTTGATATTCAGAGGTGTATTTAGATTCAGACATCTTAATCTTAAGAAAAACAAATGAAGCCTAGATTCTCACCATCTAATGACCTCAATCTTTTACCACTAAAGAGCAGACCAAAAATATTTTTATACCTTTCTGATTGTTAAGATCTGTTTTGAAGTGAAAAAAGTGACTTTGTCCACAATTTTTTTCCCCCATATTTAAATTCTAATAAGAAAATAATTTAAAAAGCAATATACCTATTAATAAAAACACAAAAAATTTTAAGTTTTTAAATGAAGAATAATACTTAGCAATTTAGAATAAGAAAACCTGATTCAAAAGGTTAATAAGTTGATGCCAAAACAACTTTTCATTGCTTCAAATACTTGATGTAATACTTGAAAATCCGAAGAGAAACAAAAAAGAAATGCAATTTACTTATACTTTTGGGGGTCGTTTGGTATGAGGTATAAGAAGGTATAGTGTTGGTATAAAAATTTAATACCATTGTAATCCTTTGTTTGGTTAGCAAATCAGGTATAAGTTATTCTAGGATTAAAATTAACACCGAGATAACTTATACCTTATAGAGGGTGGAGTAATTAGCACCGGTATAACTTATACATTTTTCTTACAAATTATGCAATTGTCATATTTAATACAACATGCCTAATAATAAATAAAAAAATAATCCCAACATAACTTATCCAAGCATAACTTATACCAGTATAACTTATTCCGGCATAAGCCGTATTCAAACCAAACGACCTAACTCAAGTGGCTCTGTCTCTTCTTATTTTTGATAGGGAAGGAGTAAAACATTTTAATACGTATTTTAGTATGATAAGAAAGCCAAAAGGTAAAGAAAGCAAAAATTAAAAATGTGGATAATTTGTTAAAATAGTACAAAAAGAAATTCACTTTCATAGTACAAGATCCCCAAAAAGTGTTTTCTTGTATCCATAAAACTATTCATATTCCCTAGAATAATACTCAATCTTCGCAATAATCATTAAAATAAAATTTTATTTTCCTTTTCATAACTAGTGAAAAATGGTTTCTTCATCCTTGTGGGGCTAAGGCCTTTGCTTTAACTGCTTTCTGCTAGAGCCTATATTCAGACCTTCAACTGCATTCAAATTTGGTAGAGCTTAATTTTGAAACTTTGAACTCACAATTTTAAATGGGCAAAGATTACTTTAGCCGCAACAGAAATTGTTTATATCCTATAACTATAAAAGAGTGTAAAATTTGTATATTTTTTATATATATATGTTATTATTATTATTTTGAGAGTGACTATACAGTGTCATTTTAAAAGTAAGATCTCTAAAATTAATTTCAAAGTGGCTAAACTTTAAAACTATTTAGAAACTCCGGGGGGATTTGCATTTATACCCGTTTTTTGTGTCACGTTTTAACTTGTGCCCGCTTTGCAACAAAATTTGTAAGTGTACGCGCTTTTTCGCATAACTTCAACATACGGGGCTGAAGTAGCAAATGCAATCACGCAAAACTTCAACATTCTAGTAGACGGGCCTGAAGTAGCAAGTGTCCTGAACCAAGTGTGCTGAAGTTTTTGTTTGTAATTGATGAACTTAAGCATAGTAGCTGAAGTTTTGTTCTCTATTTGCTGAAATTTTTGTTTAACTTGTGTACGTCTTAACGCAAAGATTTTGTTTGTAATTACTGAAGTTTTTATTTTTGTAACTGGCGAACTTCAGCTCTAGAGCTGAAGTTTTTGTTTTGTAACTGGCAAACTTCAGCTCTAGAGCTGAAATTTTTATTTTTGTAACTGGCGAACTTCAGCTCTAGAGCTGAAGTTTTTGTTTTGTAACTGGCAAACTTCAGCTCTAGAGCTGAAATTTTTATTTTTGTAACTGGCGAAGAGCTGAAGTAGCTGAAGTTTTGTTATCTATTTGCTGAAGTTTTTGTTTAACTTGTGCACGTCTTAACGCAACGCTTTTGTTTGTAATTGCTGAAGTTTTTGTTTTTGTAACTGGCGAAGTTTTTGTTTTTGTAACTGGCGAAGTTTTTGTTTTTGTAACTAGCGAAGTTTTTGATTTGTAACTGGCGAACTTCAACTCTGATAAACATATTTATGGCAATCATCCCATGAACTGAAGTTCCATAGCAGCACCAACAGCAACAGAAGAAAGAAGAAGAAGAAGAAGAAGAAAACGAAGGAGAAGAAGGAGGAGGAGAAATGGGGCTGAAGTTATTTAAAAGGTAAGTACAAATTAAAATTTAAAAAAAAAAGAATATAAATTAAATGGAGACGACCAAATAAAAAGCTTCACGCAATTTTCACCTAAAATTGATTGTGAGGCGGCTAAACTTGAAAGATTTGTAATTGGCTATTCTTTAAGTGGGATCCTAATGCACTTTCCCCTCGCGACATTCATTCAGGAATGTTTTACGAAAATCCAGGCAGGAGAAACTTTTACCTGCCCCTCCCCATGTGTTTTAACCCTACCTATTTTTTTAAATACCTAGTCAAAGCGAAATACGGTGTCGGTGTTATCGGTTATTTTATAAAAATTATATTATATTAATTTTTTGAATATTCTATTATGTATAATAAGTTTAAACTTTTCGAAATCGTCCCAATCATGTCGGTTTCTCTTTGGTGTCAGTACGATTAAGTTAATTTTCAGTATTTTTTTAAATATCATGTAAAAATCACTAATAAAAATAGAATGTCATTGTCACATCTCCTTTTTTCGAAAACAAGGGAGCTTTCCAATTAAAGTGACATTATTCAAAAAGAGATTGTTTATTTAATTAGATTCGCCACCTGAAATATTTATTATGATATCCTAAGTTATTGATTTATTTTAAAATTTCAAATCAAGGAAATTGACTCTATTTATGGTCCGCAAACACAGAATACCGGGTAAGAAATTATGTTAACACGGGAGAAGGTGTGAGGCATTCCCGAGTTCCGTGATTTTAGCTCGGTCGCTTAACAAATTACATTCAGCTTTAATGTCTAATTATTACACGTTTTAAACCTATACGTATTACCGCTTCTATTTCGCTTTTAATTATTTTTAAAAAATTATGGAATTTATTTAAACAAGTCGCGGTGTCGCGCACTTGTTATTTTTATACACATCGCAAATCACGCCATGTGAAACGCACCCGCGATTTACAACATGTTTATTTTTATTATTATTTGAAGTTGGGGTCAAGTAGTATGAAACACGCACTTGAAATTGTGGTTACGTATCATGACTATGTCACGTGAACCGTACTCATAATCACGACAATTTATTATTCGCGTCTAAAACAAACTACGATGTTCAAGGATTGTTTATTTGTTATAAACTAATTTGAGATTAAACTGTGGGGCGAGAATTTATGGAGTTCATTTGTGGTTGAACTTCGGTGAAAGTAGACTAAGGATAATAATAATCAGGTCCTTAAATTGCTTGTTTATGTTCATTGAATAAGTGAGAAAATGAGTCGATTGAAACTGTTTGGCCCATTCACAGATAACTTAGGGGCTTTTGTATTCGTACCCATTTTTTGTGCCACGTTTTAACTTATACCCACTTTGTAAAAAAAATTGCATTCGTACCCGCTTTTGCGCATAACTTCAGCATGCAGGACTGAAGTAGCAAAGGCAATCACGCAAAACTTCAGCATTCTAGAAGACGAGCCTAAAGTAGCTTGCTAACTTCAGCATACGGGGCTGAAGTTCTCCAGTTATAAAAATAAAAACTTCAGCATACGGGGCTGAAGTTCCCCCAGTTAGAGCTGAAGTTGTCTTTGTAACTGGGGAACTTCAACATACAGGGCTGAAGTTCCCCAGTCAGCTCTAGAGCTGAAGTTTTGTCTTTGTAACTGGGGAACTTCAGTATAGGGGCTAAAGTTCCCCAGTTATAAAGAAAAAAACTTCAGCATACTGGGCTGAAGTTCCCCAGTTTACAAAGACAAAACTTCAGCTCTAGAGCTGCAGTTTTGTCTTTGTAATTGTCTTTATAACTTCTAAAGCTGATGTTTGTAACTGGGAGTTTTGTCTTTGTAACTGGGGAACTCCAGCCCCGTATGCTGAAGTTTTGTCTTTATAACTGGTGAACTTCAGCTTAACTGGTGAACTTCAGCTCAGTGAGGGAAAGGGAGCTGAAGTTATTTAAAAAGTGGGTACAAATTAAAAGTTTTTAAAAAAGCGGGTATAGGTTAAATGGGGGCGACCAAATAGGGTGCCCCGTGCAATTTTTACGATAACTTAGGTCTAAAACTAAGGTAAGGTCCAAATACTTAAAATCCTCCTCGTGGCCCAATCTTGTTTGTGTGACATCTAAAATGGGAAACTTACACAAATGTCCCTAATAAATCTTAACTTACCAACCTCTAGTCATTAGTTATAAACTTACTAAAACTAGCCAACAAAAATTGAAAAACCAAATAAATAGAGTTATTTCTTTCAAAGAATCACATGCAAAAATCACCTTCCATATTTTTAAGCGTGATTAGCAACATTAGATGCAAGACGGAAAGGAAATTTCATGGATGAGGTAACAAATAAGGTGATGAAATACAAAAAAAATATACAATATTCCAAAAGTCTAAGCAAAAAAGGAACTTTTTCAATGGGTATAGTTGAAATTCATTGAAAATATATAGATAAGTCAATATACAAATTTGAGGAAGATTGAAGGTGATTTGGACTAGTTTTATATCAAAATTCGTAATTAAATCGAGTTCAAAAAATTCTTATGCGACACATGTATCAAACATATATCACGCATGTATCTCACACACAAGTATACATGGATATACATGTGATACACAATTGATACATATGTGATACACATATCATTTTTTCGTGTTCAGTTTTGTACTTTGAATTTTCAATTCAAATCACCTCAAAACTTCACCAAATCATCCCAAAACTTATATTCAAGCTCCTTAAGTTGTACTCAATCTATTCTAATAACACTCACTCAAAACAAAGCAAAAATTTGATATTTTTTAGCTACAAATAGCTAATTGGCTAATATTAGTAATATTTGACTAATATTAATAATATTTTATGACTTGACCAATTTTTTAATGAGCTACTTATAAATGGACATAGCTGATACCATCTAAAACCACATGGCCCAACAATATAATTGAGTTACCTTCGGTCCACAACCAACTGCTAGAAAACCAAGGTATGACAGATTATTATTATTATTGTAACTCTAGAGTACTTAATCAAACTGAAACATGATTCTAAAAATTCAAGTGATTAATTCCATCCATGCCTCAAAGTACTAAATCAGCAAACATGAAGCAAATAACTGGATCTTAAAAGTATCCATATATCAACATAATATAAGCAATAAATAGCTAAAAACATGTAAAAAAAAAAAAACGAATGGCAGAAAAACCATCACATGAATTCTCATAATTAAGCACATTACTCAAACGACGATATAATGACAAAGGGAGGATGAGTAATGGACCTTTAAGTGGAATTTTGCTTTCTTCAAAACTCTTTATTAAAAGGGAAGAGCCTTTGAATACAATACCAAAGAGCAAAAGTGGACAGCAACTCGAACCAAATTGGACTCAAAAATCTCAACGGCAACCTCGACTAAAGACACGCAAACCCGACCTCGGACTCGCAGATGGTTTTCGTGTGGCTGGATGTTGGAGTTTCCAGCGTTGTTTGTGACTGTTTTTCAGCTCATTTTGGGGTTGTGTCAAGGTGGTTAAGGGCTGCTTTAATGGTTGAAGCTTGGTGCGTTTTCGGGACTACAGCGAGGCCCTTTTTGAGTGGATTTTGGGGCTTTTTTGGGTCAGTTTCGTGGTTGGTTTCGGGCAGGTTTTTGCCAGTCATTTTGGAGGAAGAAGATAAGCAGCTGCTGTGTTTTTATCGCATAAAGCAGCTGCGTTTTTACTGATTTTTGGACTGTTTTATGGCTGAAAGTGACCAGCTTTTCATGGGGTTTAAAGACTGCTCTCGAGGGTGGAAGATGACATCTTCATGGCTGAATTCTGTAGGGTTTAAGTGTTATTTATTGACTGGTTTAGGAGGGTTTTTTTTGGAGGAAAAAAAGAGCTGCTAGGTTTTCTAAAGTTTTTTTTTTTTTTTTTTTTTTTTTTTTTTTTTTTTTCTGTTTTGTGCGTGTGTTATCTATCAAAAGAAAAGAAAGAAAAGGTCTCCTCCCCAAAACTGGATCATGTGAGAGAGAAAATCCTTTCTGTTGGAATCTTTTTTTTTTGTGATATCCTTTCTATGGATGAATATGTGTACATATGTATATGGTATGTGTGTACTAGATGGTGTGAAGTGGGTGAATTGGTGGACAAGAAATGTATTTTTAAATAGGAAAAAATTAAAGACAAAAATGACTCTATATTAAAATTGTGAAGAAAAGGTCAATTTATTGTTAAATGTGAAATAAAGTATTTGTTGGTATTATTTATAATGCAAAGTCAAAATTTTCTTTTTTAACCCATTTACAACCAATAGCCATATGCCTTTTTATTTTACAAGTGTCCTTTCTATTTCCAAGTGGTTTCTTGCATGAAGCCTTAAAGCCAAGTGTTGAAGGGCTTTAACAAGTGGCTATGTAAATCTACCATGTGTCTTCATGCAAGGAAGACAATGTACACTTGTTAATATTGGAGCCAAGTGGACTAATATATTTGGACAAGTGTCAAAAAATTCTCTACACTTGTCATACATGCAACCTCCCTAATAGCCTATAAATAGGTTGTGGATTAGCCATCATATTCACTAAATTCTTAACCAAGAATTCATCTTACTAATCATTACTTTCTTCCTACAACATTTTTAGTTTCCGTAACAACTACAAAAAAATACCTTCATCTTCTCTTCTTTCTGGACAACTGTTTTTTGCAAATTCTAAACTTCCAGCCATGAGTGCACGTGTTTGGAGGTACTGTGGAACCTTGGGGAGCGACCGACCTTAATGATTTGCTCACAGTCGGGCCGAAATCGCTTTCAAGGCAGTGGCTTGCCACGACACAATATTTTTGATAAGTTGTCTTCTTTACTTCTTGTTCTTAGTCAATATTATCTACTCATTTTCCTTATAATTTGAAAGCGATTTTATATATAATATTCACTAATGGCCACCACTTTGAACAAAACACTTCCTGAGCTGTCAAAACTTGAGCCTTTAGATGGAAATAATTATAAACGTTAGTCCCAGAAACTTTTAATTTTCTTTGAACAATTAGAAGTTGATCATGTTTTGCTTAACGATCCTCTGGCTAATATTGTTGATGATAGTTCTAATGCTGCTAATGTTATTGTTGTTGATGATGCTACTAAGAAGAAATTTGAAAAGGATAATAAAACAGTGAGAGGGCATCTGCTTAACCATATGACTAACCCTCTATTTGATTTGTTTGTAAATTATAAAATTTGTTAAATTCATATGGGACAGTTTGGAGAAGAAATATGATGCTGATGACGTGGGAAAAAAGAAGTATATCGCTGGAAAGTGGATCAAGTTTCATATGGTTGATGATAAGTCAATCATGGAATAGGTGTTGGTTGATTTCCCAATGCACACGCAAGTGTACGTGGTCGACAAGTAATATAGGA
>ML356557.1:0-10191 GCA_005239505.1 Nicotiana paniculata
TGGAGAGAAAATAGAAAAGAAGTCAAGAGGAGAAAAGATGAAATTGGCTGCATTTATTTACAGAGAAATCCCCGAGGGCCAGAGGTGCAAGGTTCGAAACTCGATGGATAATGCACCCGCACCTCTACCCTTCTCCACTTAAATACCAGGATTTATTCCGCGCAAGATTTGAATTCGTGACTTGTGCCTAAACTCACACATCATGTGTTGTACTCTACCAACCTTCCACGTGGTCACCCACGTGACCTACCACCCTAGCCCCATTACTAGACTATGTAACTTCTTTGTGGCAACTAGAAGTCTCTTGTGTCTGGACTCGCAGTGTGGCGTCAGAACAATTAGGGCCCAAAGTGTTTTTCTATTTGGACTTATGGCACAATCTCAAATTAGTTGTTGGCAGCCCATCTATAATTGGTGTTTAATAACCCCCTTCCATGTGCATGTCCTGCCTCACGTGTCCTACTCTTAAACATATCCCCTCCTTCGAGGTACCCACATGTCCAAATACTTGGTATGCCGACTCGGTCCCATCATCCCCCTCTTTATAGGAATAAGTACACCTATTATCCCACGGTATTTCCAGAGCTTCTTCTCCGGTCAGATTTTTGGCCGTCACTGTCGGAATTTCACACAAATATCGGAATGCTATATATGAAGCCATCACTTTCCACCTCTATTTCTTTCGGGACATTTGATCCATCTCCCTTCACTTTGATTCAAGCCCAATGCAAGTGATTTTTGAGGGTGGTCTTTTCCCGGATCGATCCAGCAACCACATGAATCACCAATTTCGTTGAATATTTTTTGAGACCACAGAGTCAGCGGTAGCCCTACCAATCAAATCCATACCCAGCTTCTTATCACTCGTGTGACCAGCAACAGGTGGTAAGAGTCAACCCGTCGAAGGAAAATTTAAACTTCTTCCATCACCACACCTGTAAGAACATGTTCAACAGTCTTTCTTGTTGGAAACTCGAACAAAAAGTGGGAATCATTCATCTCATATACGTTGACAACGCTTGCAGATTTCCAACTGTTGCTGACCCATCTTCTAGTGTCGTTGAGTGATAGGATTTCCTGCGATGGAGCCTGGAAGTTACCAACAATGCAACGACTCAACAAGTCTTTATCTGAGACTTCTGAACCAACTTGGATGATGATTCTAGAATGTTTACTTTTGATGGGTGAGGCTTTTGTCCTCTCAGCGGTCCATTTATTGCTTCTGATGGCTTCAGTGTAAGAAGATGCAAGTTCTGGGATTCTGACAAGAGATCTATGATTCTCCATCTCTGGGACATTTATGAGCCTTGCAATTTTCTGAGCTATGCTTTCCCAAAGTGCTTTTAATGTAACCGCAGGAGTAACAATGACTGATCTATTCTCCCCTTATATGGCAATAAAGCTAATGTACCTTCCATTTTCATAATATTGTATTTAAGAGTACAGAAAAACTCGGCAAAGTGGTCTTTCGTTTTTCATTTTTCGACTGTCCTTTGTTGCTCCTTTTATGCCATATTAAAGACATTTTTTATAAGGTAAAGTATTATTAGTAAGAAAAGTACCAAGAGGGTAAACAAGAGTACAAAGCAGAGAAGACAGCACCTACAAAGAGCATCCTTTTACATCTTTCCCAGCAGATCCAAAAATTTCAAATACTGATCCATACTTTCTAATAAAAGCCTCTTACACCAGAAAAACACAAGTTATTAATACTAGAAACATGATTCTTTTTATTCTTAAAGCAAGCACTATTTCTTTCTGTCCAAATGGTCCAGAAAATGCACAGAAGAATGGTCCTCAAAAGCTGCTTCTGGGACTTTGTTATCTTTAGCCCCTGCCGGATATCAATTAGACTCCTAATATCTGAAGACAGAGCCCAAGTGACACCACAAAGAGCTCCCAGCATTGCTTGGCAACTTTGCAGTGAATAAAAAGATGATTTACTGACTCCCAGCATTGCTCACACCTGTTGCTTAAGGACAAGCCTCTTCTATGTAGATTATCTTGAAATTAAACAAGCTTCTTTGAAAGCAAACCATCCAAAGCAGGCCACTTTGATAGGTACTTTGGTTCTCCATAGCATTTTCCATGGCCAATTAGTACATAATGATCAGATTGTTTTTGGAGAAAGAGAATACCTCATGCCATATTAAAGACATAAATATAAACTACCACTTTATAACTTTAAGGCCTAAAGTTACTTTCCTCATCAGGTTTCTGCTGTGTTCGACCCATTCGAACCATATGTCAGACCTCAAACTAATTTTCGTGATGTCATAAGATTTAAAACCATCGTGGTAACAAATCCTGTCATCCCCCATGTTAGCACAAAAACTGAGTTTCTAATCAATCCCTGAAAAACGATTGAGGAGAAACTATACCCTCTGCTGCTGAAGTCACCGGAATTCCCCTCTGTAGTCTGTAGGATCTGAAAGTGTTATCCTCGGTCAACATGCCGGGGTGCATCTTAAACAGAAACTGAAGCACAAATGTGGGGCAATAGTATATAGGTGAAATTGGTTGCATGGTACATACTTAGTGTGAAAGAGAGACGAGAGGAGAAAAAACTACTCCTGCCACAAAATAATGATATTGTTGCATAACCCCTCAGTCACTATGTGATTCCTCCCAACCACGTAACAGTCTCCTCTTCTTGTTTTTGGGAAGTTAATTCTACTGCAGAACTTGTTGAACTTCCCAGAACAGTTAAATCATACTCGTATTATGATTTTAATGGAACCTAGACACTAGTATGTCAAGCTCACGAGAAATACCAAATGCCTCTCAAGCTAGTTCTAGCGCGCGTCAAGGCCACTATCACCTCCATTTCTTCCATAAGTAGTTCAATGACAGCTAATTAAATTTATTTTTTCAATTTCTATCTTTTTCTTGCCATCCTTTCTTTTAGTAAAAACAAAGTTTATTCAAACAAAATTGATGACTGCAACACCTACAAACTAAACCAAACTAAATCTATAGCAAGACTAGTTTCCCACACATCCACCAACTTCTTCACTTTCAACCTTTACATATCAGTTCATACAATTCCTGATCTTCAAATTGGTTTTATTTTTGTTAAAATATTGATTGATAAAAGGTATTTTATCAAGGTAAGGCCTCATATGTTTTTTTTAAGATTAAGACGTCTGAGATGTGTATTAAGATTAAGACATCTAAATCTAAATACACATTTGAATATTAAGATATGTATAGATTTGAATACTATATGATTAAGACTGGAATGTATAAAATTATCTTTATTTGAAAATTAATAAACACAATTTAAATGAAATACTAATAAATCTAATATTTTATCAATAAAATATATAATTTTTTTAAAATATAGTAGTTGCTGGTGGTGATGGCTAACGGTGGTGCTTATGAATGCCGACAAGAAGTGGTGGTTTGGTAGGTTTGATTGATGATGGTGGTTCAAGGTAGTAGCTAGTGGTGATTAGTAGTGGTGGCGATTATGATTGAGGATGGTGGTGGTGATAGTTAATAACGGCGGGTGGTGGTAGTTTATAATGATGGGTAGTGTTGGTTATGATTGTCGATGGTGATGGGGTGGTTAGTTGTGGTAGTTGAGGTGGATGAGTATTTGTGGTTGAGAATGGTGGCGGTGGGAGTGTTTGCGGATGACGGTTGGTGGTAGTCGATTATGGTGGCGGCTATGATTGAGGATGATGGTGGTTGAGTATGGTGGTGGTGGTAGTGTCATGGTGGTAGTTGATAATGGTAAGTGGTGGCGACAATTAATAATGAATATGGATGATAGCATCTTAATGAAATTAAGTCTCTGTTATGGATCTTAACCATACAGACCTATTCAGACGCATTAAGTGGTTGTGAAGTAAAAAAACAAACACACTTAATGATTAAGATCTGAATATTTAAGATTCAGACCTTAAAAACAAACGCACTTAATGTATAAGATCTGAATGAATAAGATCCAGACCTCCATTAAGTGCAAACAAATGAGGCCCGAGACTTATATACCTAATAGAAACAATTGTTCGTGAATTAGAAACATGAAAAAAGAAGTTTGAGTAGAAACATGCTCATTACACTCCTTTTCTCATGCTTCTATTGATGTCGTCTTAATTCCTTTCAGTCTCTATAACTGTGAGTTAATTTCTCCATAGATTTCTGCTCCTTTTTCACCCAAGAATTCTGGTCTTCCGATCATTGGTATTGATTCTGCTTTCTTATCTATACTTTATAGCATAAAAAAAAAAAATATCCTGAGTCAATGTTTGTGATTCATTTCAATGCTAAATAGTCAAGAAGTTGCAGCTATATTCACACTTCTCTATAGCCATCAAGAGCCAGATGCTCACATGTTCCTTGCTTATGATTCTACTTTTAATAATGTCTTTTACATCCAATATCCCCTTCAAATTCCTCAAATAGCTCTATGCAAGCGAGATACATTGGCAAATATGAAAGATTGATTAAAAGGACAGTTTTTCGACTATGATGGATATCATGAAAAGCAAGAGTAGTAGTCCCACTTCTGCATAACAGAACTCCTATGATTCCATACACCACTTAATTTGGGCCAGAAAAACCATATTTAAATGAAAACCATAGCAGACATCCTTTCTAAGGAAAAAGGAAAGCAAAAGAAAGTATAGATCTTAAACAGGTTCAAGAAGATGTTAAAGAAAGTTAGAGACCACTAAGGTTTATAGACTAGTGGTATCGGCATAGTCCCCCACAATAGATGTGGATTCAATTCTCATTGTCCACATTCCGCTCTCCACTTTCCTAATCCCCTAGTAATATAAAAGAAGATTTAAAAAATTAAAAAATTCACAGTATAATCGCATTTGAATTTTGTGCTTCAGGAATCAACGGAATGATGTTTTCCAATTAAACTCAAAAGTATTAATTTCCACATATGGCCAAAAAGAGTTCAAGATGCGACATCAGTTGATAAGAAACACACAAAAACTCAGATGTAAATAATAAACAGTTGCAATTCAGAAAAGGCTCACATAAGATGATATTTAACTAAAGAATCATATATTATAGTAAACAGAAGTCTCACATTTCCAACAAAGACAGATCGAGCATCCACTTCTTCCCTGTTTGCCTGATTTTCTGCAGCAGCAGCAGGGTCTGCCTTCAATTAAGGTGAAAAAGATAAATAAAAATGCAACAAAAAGAAGAAAAAGAGATCGTGACTACTTATGCTTTCTTCTCTGTTAGAGATAAGCCTCTAACAGCTATAAATGTAAACAGCATTCAGAGACCAACCATCGCACATCCTCGAGACCATCCAAACAAAGTGAGATGAAGCTATCTTTTGAAATTTAGGTTCAAAATTCAATACGTAAAGGAAGAGAGCGCCATTTTAAACTTGTTTAATTCAAAGTTAAAAGGGTCAAAGATAGTTTTAAAAGAGAAGCACAAATTACATCATTGCAGTTTTAGAAAGAAACAAGATATTACTTGCACCCACACTGTCATCTTAATTAAACATCTTAAAAGATCACGAGGTGCAAACAAATATTGATTAGTACTGACTATTGACAAAAACAACACCAAGGATATTATTGGTAGAACCTTCCTTATGCAACAGAACAAAAAGCAAGATACTTGAACACCACCTATATCAGCATATCTAACCTAAGGTTGTAGTTTTTTAGTTTTAACAGACAAAAAGCTAGTTTGCCACTTAGGCCCCCAATAGGACATAACAACTTCAAGTAAACAGACAAGATAGCATCAACATAGATTTTATTGCTACTCCACCCTTTGCTATAATGAACTAATATTTTATAAGGCTTTTATCTAACGAGCTGGTCCGGCTAGCTAAAGACTATCTTTTCCGGTTGATTATTTATTTGCAAAACAGAGATTTTAGGTGCTATAGGCAGCTAACTCATCATATTACATAAAAAAAAGCTTCAAATTATATTTTAGCCGCCCTGTTTTAATTCCCAAGAGGACTTAAGTTCATAACAGATAGTATGTAATAAGATCAATCTAGCTACCTCTTCCACAAGTACATATAAACCAAAATCATCTTATACACATAAAAGAATTGTCTACTTGAAAAATGAAAATATTAGCATAAAGCATCCATTTTATCAATCAAGAAACAAATTTTTTCAATAATAATTCAAACTTGGGCGCACAGACAGAGGGAGACCTTGCTTGGACACCCTCCACCCAAGTATTTACATGTATATCACACACCCACATTCCAATAGGATCTATAAAGTAATAAGAACCATGTAATAAGATCAATTTAGCTACCTCTTCCACAAACAAATATAATTAAAAACCCATTCTACAGGCCCATAATTGTCCACTAGAAAAATCACACACGAATAACCAATATATGTATCGAGAATTTCAGTAATAAATCAAATTCACACACACACACAGAGGGAGACCTTGAACAGAACCCATTTCTTTCTCGACTTTGGCCTGCATTTCACGGAGAGCAACCGCTTCATCTTCCATCTCTTTCAGTCTCTTCTTCATGTCATCCAATTCCTGCTCACACACATTATTACTATTACTTTTATTATTATTATTATTATTCATATAAGTGCGAATATCATGAATTAGGGTTTCGGGAAACAAGAAAAACAACAGATGAACTGAAGAATTGAAGAAAACCGAAGGAACAAAAGCAGGAATAGAGACGAACCACCACGGCGCCATTTCCCGACGCAGCCATCTCCACGTCGTCCTCCATCGCCGGTACTCTCTCCCGCTCTTCTTAGCAGCGCCAAACAGGCAGCGACCTCGTTCTCTCAATAAAAATTTATTTGACAGGTGGAAATTAAGAAAAGACACCCAAATAATAGTAGAAATCTTTATTTTTATTTTATTTGGTCGTGTATGAAATTTATACAGAGTAGACCCACTTTAAAACAATAAAATACCCAATCTATATCTATCTAACTATATTATATTTATTATATCTATATATCTATATCTATCTATATTTATATCTATCTATATATATATATATATATATATATATATATAATTTACAAATAGAAAATTTAATGAATATAGTAGAAGAGTGTAATCATGACTTTAAAAAAGGTAAAAGCTTAGATAGTAACCCTTGTTTTATTTGTAAATGGTATCCTAGTAAAGAAAAAAAGGCTAAATGCACGAGTTGTTACAGAGGAATGTATAATATATATATATATATATATATATATATATATATATATATATATATATATATATATATATATATATATATATATATATATATATATATATNTATTACATGCTAAATGTTGAACGACAAAAATATTCCCGAAATATTAATTGACTTTTATACCCTTAACAAAAATATTTGCTTAATGAAACAAATTAAAGGTGGACGTAGTTGTAATATACAAATTATATAGTATCGAAGGACACAATTCTTTTCCATTTAAACTACAACTTTAGTTCTATTTACTTTTCGATTCAAACTACAATAATTCAACTTTTGTTCTACTTATAATATGAATCAAATATGCAGCGCAAATATCTGAAGTCAATTTATTTTACGTTTGCAGTGCATTCTTTGACTTGATTTTCTATGTTTTTTTTCGTTTAATAAGGTATGTACACCATCATTCATTCAACTGTAGATTAGATTTTTAAAATTAATTGTAATTTTTAAATTTTAAGAGCAGTTTGGGCACATAGATTTTGCTTGCAGATTTTGTTATTCACCTTTTGAGAATTCTTATCAATTGTTCAATATCTTTTACTTGTATGTGGTTGCAGGCAGAAAGTGATTTCTAATATATAAGTTTTCAAGTTCGATTCTCAACTTTATATGAATGATTGATGCAGTTAATATTTTATTTGGTAATATTTTTCAAAGTTGGTTCTTAGTTATGAAAAAATATAGACGAGAAAACAAAGCTAAAGGTGGAGTAGGATTCTAAAAATAACATTAGAGGTGAGGTCAGTCACCAACATATTAATAAAGGTTGAGAAGGGTTTGGTGATGTATATTCGTGCTAAATTCTTGATAAGAATTTTCTTTTAGTCGTCTTCTTGACTTTGTGACTTTCAGACTCAGGCAACCAAGTAAATGGTTCGCCACCTCTAGCTCTGTTGATACCTCCATAAAGGTCATAATTAGTTGAGGCTGAATTGTATGGATTTTTTGCTTTCCCTTTTAATTATATAATTTATTTCTTACCACCTAAATTTAATGCTAATTTTAATTTTGTTGATTGTTGTTCAGGCTTACTATGGCAAGAATCAACTTCAAATTTGAATATTAAAAGCATGAATATTAAAATAATAAATGTTAAATGATTAAAATATCCTTAAAATATTAATTGACTTTTATGTCCTTGAAAAACTAAAGTAAAAATAAGTTTATATAGGATACAATTGTAATTGCCTTTAAATTTAATAGCATGATTGTACTTGAATTTTGACGTCCGCAAAAACTAGGATTCCGAA
The DNA here is from genome assembly GCA_005239505.1 of Nicotiana paniculata. Classification (NCBI taxonomy): domain Eukaryota; kingdom Viridiplantae; phylum Streptophyta; class Magnoliopsida; order Solanales; family Solanaceae; genus Nicotiana; species Nicotiana paniculata. The sequence continues at coordinate 8,449 of ML356557.1, forward strand.
CATTAACATTAACCAACTTTAAAACTATTTTTGGGACGTTGAAACCAAATAGATCTCTTCATTAATTTCATTCCCAGAAGAACCAAGTAACTAACTTTTATTGAAAATAGGAATTCTTTTAGTGCTACTTAGTAGGTTGAGGTACCAACTTTTAAGATGCGTTTTTTTTTTTCCGGAAAATATATTTGGCCAAACTCGTTTTGGCCAAAACGTCCCAACTGGAGGTATTATGGTAACTTCGCACGGCTTTTAAGGGCATAATTGATATTTAGGCATTTTCGTTTTCCAGATATACCATTTAGTATTTTTTTTATTGTTTTCCCTCTAATTCTCTCTCATTAGTTTAATGATCTTACCTTCCCCATGCTTCTTTCACATTTTCACATACATGCTACACTATTTTTGATAAAGTAATTTATACTCATATACATGTATTATACCATTTAAACGAAATACACTAAAATACACGCATAGTATACTAAAAAAAATACGATTAAATTATTGTATTTCAATTTCTATATTACTGTATCACTAAACTTTAAAAAATACTATATACTTTCTAACCCTAACACTTAAATATAGAGTGCTTCAACCAAGAAGCTTTTACAGCCCCCATTGACATTTCTATCTTTAATTTGTTTTCTCCTTCTTCATCCCTTATCTTTTTTTATTATTAGATTAAGGAATGGACCACTGGAAGAGGAATAACACTTCAAAGGTTTATGTAGTGTTTCGCGGTAAGAAGCCTGGATTGTACAACTCTTGGCATCAGTGTGCTCCTATGGTTATTGGTGTCAAGGGCAGCATCTTCAAGGCCTTCAAAACGTATGATGAAGCCATAGCAGCGTTCAAAGAGTTTAGAAATGGATCTCAAGTTGATAATAATATATCGGCATCGTCGAAGGTGTATATGGTATTTCGTGGTAAAAAACTCGGATTATACAACTTTTGGTGTGAGTGTGCTCCTATGGTTATAGGTTTCAAAGGAAGCATCTTCAAGTATGACAAATCATGAGTTCCAAAAAGAAAATGTTGTCAGTGAAGAACAATCTTCAAGTTCTTTTGTTGATGAAAGTGATGTTGGGGTTGAAGGTGACAGTAGAGAAAGTGCTATGTCATATGTGTTGTTGGCTGGAATGTTTGTAGGGATGAAGATTTCAAAATTGTTCATTTAAAAAAAAAAGTATTATGAATTGAACTGAAGTTTTAATTTGTCAAAGTGTTGTCATTTTGCAATTGTTTTAATCTGTACTACTTTGATTCATAAGTAATCAATTATATATCTTCAAGTACTCATCAAATATAGAAAAAAAGTATTATGAATTGAACGGAAGTGTTAATTTGTCAAAGTGTTATCATTTTGCATCTGTTTAATTCGTACTACTTTGATTCATAAGTAATCAATTATATATCTTCAAGTACTCATCAAATATCTTCATAAGTTCAGTATTGCATCTTTAAGTACTCAACTATCTTCATTTTTATTGTCAATACATTTTCCTATTGTCCAAGGTTGGTGTCATAAGTTCATGTGTTATATTAATTATGGAAAAAAAATTGACCAATTTTAACGGACTTAAATTAATCTTTACAAATGTTACGTTCATTTCACTAGGCATAAAACGAACAGTTGAAATGTTGAAGACAGTATGACTGTTTTGTTAACTTGAATCAAACGCTATTATTAAGAAAAAAAGATTAAAAACATAAAAATTCATTGATTAATATGATAATTGAGGATAA
>ML356559.1:567-14614 GCA_005239505.1 Nicotiana paniculata
TGCTTTAAATATTCTTGGTATCACATGTTAAGAGATTTGCTTAATAAAATTATGTACATGAGTGTAGTTTGATTGCTCGAGGACGAGCAAAGGTTTAAGTGTGGGGTCTTGATGCGAGACTAAATTGCATGGTTTATCATGTGATATACCTTAAATTTTATGACATTAATGATAAAATTACACTTGCTATGTGCTTAATGGAGTTTATTTCATGTGTAGGTGAATTGGAAATGGAAACGGAGCTAAAGGGATGCAAATACGTCAAAAANCGGTTAGGGTTCGCCCTAAGCCTATAAATAGACTCCTAAAACACAATTAAAGGAGGATTTTTCGTGGATTAACAGTAGACAGGAAGAAAATTTCATTGAAGAGCAAGAACATCGATTTCTACCATTTAGTATTTCTTACTTTATATTTCAATTATGCAATTGTTTGTAGTTTTGTTTCTTCTAGACATTAGTAGCTAAGTTTTAATCTAGGGTTTTGGTGGAACCCGTGGGGATGAATTTCTTTTGATATTAATATAGTTTGGTTGATTATTCTCTATTTGTTCAACTACGTTCTTATTGTAGTTAATTGAATGGCCATCAATTAGCTGTGCCTATTTAGTATGTATCTACTCGAGAGAGAGTGCATATTTAGGTAATTGTTTGAACAACACCACTCCTAGAGTATAGACGAAAGTCATAACCGAGGGTTTAGAGGTTGGATTAGAAATAACGATACCTCGGGTGCAATCTAAAGTGAACTGTAATGAAATCTAGCTAGCGTAACTTGAGAGAGTGCGTCTAGTAAATTATCATAATTACTCGAGAGAGATTTATGGTAGATTGAGAGTTCATGATTGATTGAGACGATTAATTAAGCTATAAGAAGTATCCGAGAAAGAATTCACCAACGGGGGAAACCATTACCTTAGACCTTTAATATTATTGTTTACATTAAATTGTTAGATTAATTACTAGTTGATTATTTTGTGAGTAGAATTAGTTAAACAACACAACTTGATATTCAAAAGTCTTGAGAAACTTGATTAAACACCAGTTTAGTATTTAATAAACTCAATTGATACGTTCAATTCTTCGTGGGATCGACTTTGGGCTTAATACCCCAGATTTATATTTGTAACGCCCGTTTAGTCTTTATAGAAGACATAGTTGAGCGTGACCAGCATGTTCCTTGGATAAAGAGAAATTTGATTTCTCTTTTGACTTTGGATGATCAAGTGTATAAATTTCTCTCTGATAATGGAATACTTAAAGTGTGTAAATGTTCCATGGTACTCATGAAGGGAAATTTGCATTCTAAATTGTATCATCTTCAGGCCAGTGTAGTTGAAGGGGAAGGTAATGTAGCTTTTGGAAAAAGTAATATGAATCAACCTCAGTTGTAGCACTTGCGGCTTGGCCATATGAGTGATAATATATTGTCTTTATTGAGTAAGCAAAATGTTTTGAATAGGTACAAAAATCAAGTTTTGATTTTTTGTGAGCACTGTGTGTTTTATAAACATACAAGAGTAAAGTTAAGCAAGAAGGTCGAGGACCAAATGCAAGTTAGATTATATACACTCTGACTTGTTGGGCCCAAATAAAGTTCCCTCCAAGAGTGGTGTCAGGTATTTTATGACTCTGATTGATGATTACTCAAGGATGGTGTGTGTGTATTTTCTGAAAACGAAATATGAGGCATTTTCGACATTTGTGAGACAGCGCACTTGTTTCGGAACACCACAATAAAACAGTGTTGCAGAACGTATGAACAGATGTAATGACCCGGCCGGTCGTTCCGTAGAAATTTTATTATTATTCCTGTTTGTTCCTTGTCATAGGTTGGTTATACTGTTTATGATGTGTTAGCGTTGGTAGGATCAGAATCGGAATGGTTGTAGCAAGAATTTAGTCATTTAGTCTTTAAAAATAGTCTTATAGTTGGAAAAGTTAACCGAGAGTTGACTTATTGGTAAACGATCTCGGAATGCGGATTTTATGGCTCGGATAGCTTCGTTAGGTGATTTGGGACTTAGGAGTGTGTCCGAAATATTTTTTTGGTGTCCGATGTAGAATTAAGCTTGAATTGGCGAAAGTTAGTTTTTGGCGATTTTCGGTCTGCAGTGGAAATAGGCTATCGGGGTCGGAATAGAATTCCGATAGTTGAAACAGGGTCGTAATGTTATTTTGGTTATGTGTGCGAAATTTTAGATCAATCGGAGATGTTTTGGATAGTTTCGGCATCGTTGGTGGAATTTAGAAATTTTAAAGTTCATAGGCTTTAATTCGATGTGATTTTGGTGTTTTGATGTTTCGATGGCTCGACTAAGTTCGTATTGTAAATTGGGATGTGCTGGTATATTTTGTTGAAGGTTAACAGGTCAATTTAGACTAGAAGAAAAGCTGCAACATTATTTTCACAGCAGCATGAACACTATCGTGTGAACAATACCGCTTGTACAGTACCGCGTGAACGGTACCGCGAAAATTCTAGACAGTGTATATATAATGAGCAGTCCGAGTCTTCTTCCATTTTTTAACTAGATTTGAGCTTTTGGAGCAATTTTGAAGAGGGAAGACGATTGTTCTTCTTTGAGGTAAGGATTTTTGGACCCAATAACTTGTTTATATGTGATTAAGGACCAAATTAACAGTGTTTAATTGGGAAAATCAGTAGAAAAAGGTGAAATTAGGGCTTGAGTTTAAGAGGCTTTTTAGGGATGATTTTAGGGGTCAAACGGGCTCCGATTTCAGAGTTCTTTATATGTACGAACTCGTGAGATGATGAGGATCGTTTTGGTATAATGTTTTTCGAGTTCCGAAATGCGGGCCCGGGGGTCGAGTTTTGGCTAATTTCGGGTTTTGTGCTAAAATTGATATTTTTCAATTGGAATTCATCCCCTTAGCATAACTTGATGTGAAAAATCTGAACTTGATAGATTTGGAGCAATCGGGAGTTGATTCGAGAGGCAAGCGTGTTGCAGAATAGCTTTTCGGGATAGTTTGAGGTAAGTAATGTCTTTAAATCCTGCCTTGAAGGTGTGAAACCCCGGACTTTACATCCTTTCACAGATTTTGGAGTGACGCACACATTGGATGACGAGTCTGGGGCGTGCACGAACTGGAAATTTGGAAAAATGTTCCTTTTTAGGCAACTATTGAGTTGAGAAACTACTTTTAAAGTATATATTTATAGTATTATCATGTTTTGATATATTTGGGGTGTAAGCCATGTTTGGGGCCTCGTGCCGATCTGTTTTAACCCTTTGGGGGCTATTTTACTGATATTCCTCACTTTGAAATTATGATTCTACACTCAATCTTTCTTGTAAAATTGTTGACGCTCCTATTTGATGATATTACTATTTCTTGAAATGAAATACTATTTTTTGGTCGAGAACCCCGTTTATTTATGGACCGAGTGGCATGTTGAGAGTGTCTAACTGAGTGAGGCTGAGGGACAATATTTTGAGGATTTTATGATGTGAGAGAGGTCGAGTGCCTGAGAGTGATTGATTCTATGATTTGGCTTGTTTATAGCGCTTAGGCTGTAGGAGCCCCTCCGGAGTCTGTACTCACCCCTAGTGAGCGCATGTACCAACTGAGTGCGAGTGCCGAGTACTCAGTGATGAGTGATTGAGAGGCATGAGTGGTAGTGAGGTTGCCCGAGGGGCTGATGTTGAGTGACTGTGAGGTGCTGAGTGACTATTATTTAGTGATGGTGAGGTGCTAAGTGACTGATTACGAGTGATGATTTTTCCCGAGGGGTGGTTTAAAAATGATATTTTGCTGAGCTTTTGATTATTATTGTTTCATCTTTCAAATTGATATTTTGGGAGTTTTATTGAGAAATATTGGAAATTATACTTGTTTCAAGGATTTTACGGAAACTGGTTTTCGAACTTATGTATACTTTATTGAGACTTGATATTTTACGTTTTTGTGGATTGGTGTATTTGTTGTTGTGTGTTTCTTATTCTTCAGATTGTGATTTATTTTCATTACTACTGAGTTGGCGTACTCATCATTACTCCCTGCACCTCTGTGTGCAGACCTAGGTACTAGTTCGGAGCAGTAGCCATCCGAGTTCGTTATTGTCAGCTTTTGGGATTTTGAGGTAGCTGTCCAGTGTCCGCAGCTTCTCCATTTCCCTTCCTTCATTAGTATTAGTATTTTATTCCAAGACATGGTTTATGGCATTAGTAGTGTTAGTTTTCTTCTTAGATGCTCGTGGTCTGTTGACTCCAGTCCTGGGGGATTTCTTTAGACAGTAGATTATATTATTATGTTTGCTTAAAGACTTAGAGAAAATTTTTATACTCTGTTGCTCGTTATTATTGATTTTTGAAAAATTATATTAAAACAAATATTTAGTTATGTGATGGTTGGCTAGCCTAGTTCCACGATAGGCACCATCACGACCTGTTAGGATTTAGGGTCGTGACAAGTTGGTATCAGAGCTTTAGGTTACATAGAACTCAACGATCATGAGCAGGTTTAGTAGAGTCTTGCGGATCGATACAGAGACGTCTGTACTTATCTTCGAGAGGCTGCAGAACCCTTAGGAAACATTACACATTCTTGAATTCTTGTCGTGCGAATCCATTTTATTCTTCCAAAAGCGTAACTACTTGAATTCCTTTCATATATTCGAATGCGCACGCGAGCGCCTGGTATCAGTTATGCGTCGTCTGCTTGTGACTTCCATGGGTGAGATGTGATTTATAACATGTTAATAAATGGCCAGTCGGAAGGACTTCAGGCCGGATTTTGTCTGTGTCTTGAGTGTTGAGATTTCATTGGGTGAGCACATGTGTTAGGGGACTTATATATCTGTTTGTGTCCTTATTGATGGAACTTTGTGACTAGATGACTACATGGTGAGTGTGATAGGATAGCTAGATGTATTCAGGTTGTTTGATTGTGACCAAAATGAATTGGCGGGAGATGTGGCAAGAACCATTGATTATTTGACTACTGTATTGAGTTAGAATATGGCTTCGAGTTATGAGTATTGAAGGACCTCTCGTGTAGTTTAGTTGTGGAGTGAAATGGGTTTTCCTGTTATGTTCTGAGTTCCTGTGATGTCTTTTGAGCTGATCAATGCCCCAACAACGTCTATGTATTTGATTGCCGGTGTATTCAGCCGTGTTATAACTCCTTTGTTATTGTATTTATTGATGGCATCCTGCCGTACTCTCGTAGCCAGGGATAGCATACTCGGCATTTGATGATGTTATTACAATAATATAGGGAGGAGACGCTTTGTGCGAAGTTCTCCAAGTGTGAATTGTTGGCATAATTTAGTAGAATTCTTGGGACACGTGGTGTCCAGTGAAAGTATCTATGTGGTTAGACGAGTGTGAGTAGAGATTCCAGAAGCTCAAGAATTCCTTGGCCACAGCTCCAGAAGCTCAACTCAGCTGGTCGTTCCGTAGAAATTTCATTATTATTCCTGTTTTTGCCTTGTCATAGGTTGGTTATACTGTTTATGGTGTATTAGACTTGGTAGGCTCGGAAGCGGAATGGCTGTAGCAAGAATTTAGTTATTTAGTCTTTAAAAATAGCCTTATAGTTGGAAAAGTCAACTGAGAGTTGACTTATTGGTAAACTACCTCGGAATGCGGATTTTATGGCTTGGATAGCTTCGTTAGGTGATTTGGGACTTAAGAGTGTATCCGAAAATGTTTTTTGATGTCCGGTGTAGAATTAGGCTTGAATTAGCAAAAGTTAGTTTTTGGCGATTTTCGGTCGGCTGTGGAAAATAGGCTATCGGGGCCGGAATGGAATTCCGACAGTTGGAACATGTTCGTAATGTCATTTTGGTAATGTGTGCAAAATTTCAGAATCGGAGGTGTTTTAGATAGTTTCGGAATCGTTGGTGGAATTTAGAAATTTCGAAGTACATAGGCTTGAATTCAATGTGATTTTGGTGTTTTGATATTTCGAAGGCTCGACTAAGTTCGTATTGTATTTTGGGACGTGTTGGTATATTTGGTTGAGATTCTGAGGTCCTCGGATGGATTTCGGAAGGTTAACAGATCAATTTAGACTAGAAGAAAAGCTGCTGCATTTTTTTCACAGCAGCATGAACAGTACCGCGTAAATAGTACCGCATGAACAGTACTGCGTGAACAGTATCGCAAAAATTTTGGACAGTGTATATATAACGAGCAATCCGAGTTTTCTTCCATTTTTGAACGAGATTTGAGCTTTTGGAGCGATTTTGAAGATGGAAAATGATTCTTCTTCATTGAGGTAAGGATTTTTGACCCAATAACTCGCTTATATGTGATTAAGGACCAAATTAACAGTGTTTAATTGGGGAAAATCAGTAGAAAAAGGTTAAATTAGGGCTTGAGTTTAAGAGGCTTTTTAGGGATGATTTGAGGGGTCAAACGTACTCCAGTTTTAGAGTTCTTTATATGTATGGACTCGTGACATGATAAAGATCGTTTTGGTATAGAGTTTGTCGAGTTGCAAGATGCGGGCTCGGGGGTCGGGTTTTGGCTAATTTTGAGATTTGTGCTAAAATTGTTATTTTTCAATTGGAATTCATCCCCTTAGCATAATTTGATGTGAAAAATCTGAACTTAACAGATTTGGAGCACTTGGGAGTTGATTCGAGAGGCAATGGTGTTGCGGAATAACTTTTCGGGCTAGTTTGAGGTAAGTAATGTCTTTAAATCCTGTCTTGAGGGTGTGAAACCCTGGACTTTACATCCTTTCACGGGTTTTGGAGTGATGCACATACTGGATGACGAGTGTGGGGCGTGCACGAACTGGAAATTTGGAAAAATGTTCCTTTTTAGGCAACTATTGAGTTGCAAAACTGCTTTTAAAGTATATATTTTATTGTATTGTCATATTTTGATATATTTGGGCTGTAATTCATGTTTGGGGCCTAGTGCCGATCTGTTTTAACCCCTTGGGGGCTATTTTATTGATATTCCTCACTTTGAAACTATGATTTTACACTCAGTCTTTCTTCTGAAATTGTTGACACTCCTATTTGATGATATTACTATTTCTTGAAATGAAATACTATTTTTGTGTCGAGAACACCGTTTATTTATGGCTCGGGTGGCATGCTGAGAGTGTCTGACTGAGTGAGACCGAGGGAAAATATTTTGAGGATGTTATGATATGAGAGAGGCCGAGTGCCTGATAGTGATTGATGCCATGATTGGTTTGTTTATAGCGCTTGGGCTGTAGGAGCCCCTCCGGAGTCTGTACACACCCCAGTTAACGCAGTTACCTACTGAGTGTGACTGCCGAGTGCTGAGTGATGAGTGATTGGGAGGCATGAGTGACAGTAAGGTTGACCGAGGGGCTGGCGTTGAGTGACTGTGAGGTGCTGAGTCACTGTTATTGAGTGATGGTGAGGTGCTGAGTGACTGATTACGGGTGATGATTTTGCCAGAGGGGCGGTTTAGAAATGATATTTTGCTGAGCTTTTGATTATGATTCGTTTCATCTTTCAAACCGATATTTTGGGAATTTTACTGAGAAATATTGGAAATTATACTCGTTTCAAGGATTTTTACGGAAACCGATTTTCGAACTTATGTATACTTTATTGAGACTTGATATTTTACAGTCTTGTGGATTGGTGTATTGGTTGATGTGTGTTTCTTATTCTTCAGACTGTGATTTATTTTTATTACTACTGAGTTGGCGTACTCATCATTACTCCCTGCACCTCTGTGTGCAGACCCATGTACTGGTTTGGAGCAGTAGCCATCCGAGTTTGTTATCGTCAGCTTTTGGGATTTCGAGGTAGCTGTCCAGCGTCCACAACTTCTCCATTTCCCTTCCTTCATTAGTATTAGTATTTTATTCCGAGACATAGTTTATGACATTAGCAGTGTTAGTTTTATTCCTAGATGCTCGTGATCGGTTGACTCTAGTCCTGGGGGATTTGTTTAGACGGTAGATTATATTATTATGTTTTCTTAAAGACTTAGAGAAAAATTTTATACTATGTTGCTTGTTATTAGTGATTTTTGAGAAATTATATTAAAACAAATGTGTAGTTATTTGATGGTTGGCTAGCCTAGTTCCACAATAGGCGCCATCACGACCTGTTAGGATTTGGGGTCGTGACAACATAACACTTTGTGATAGGGCACGAAGCATGCTTTCGCACTCATGTGTTAGCAATGTTTTTTGGGCTGAAGAAATCAATACAACTTGTTATTTGGTCAACAGATCTCCATCCATAACTATTGACTTCAATACTCCTTTTGAGCTATGGTTCTGTTCGCTTCCTCATTATTGAATTTTAAGGATATTTGATTGTCCTGCTTATGTTCATGTGACAGATGGAAAACTTGAGCCGAGGGAAAGGAAGTGCATATTTCTAGGGTATGCAACTGGAGTAAAAGGTTATAGGTTGTGGTGAACTGATCAAAAGACTCATGGGCTAATTATCAGTAGGGACGTAACATTCAATGAATCTGGCTCGTTGGATAGTCAGAGGGGTAAGGAAATAGCAGAAACAGATCGTGATGGCAGTGACCACATAGAGCTAGAAATTGAATCTCCACTAGCTCAACCAGTAGTTCTAAAGCAAAGGAAGTGGAGGAGGTGCAAAATTTTGATCAGGATGATAATGTTGATGCACATGCGCAATAAAAACCATATAACATTGCAACAAGCAAAGAGAAAAGAGTGATAAACCGATCGCAAATGTTTGCAAACGTAGTTGATGGGAATCTTCATGGACATACGAATCCTGTGGGATTTGCTTTGGCAGTTTCAGAAACCGTTTATGCATTTGAGTATTATAGCTATCCAGCAGCTATTCCATGTACAGAACCAAATCGAAGGATTAGTGTTATGGCTGAATGGATTGAGTCTCTTAACAAGTTTAGGTGTTTCCAGGACTTGATTGATGTGTGCAGAAATGATAGAGCCTTCGTGAGGGGTGAAGGCAAGGTAGAGAGACGTTGGTCCTGTTGATAAAGAGAATTAAAGCCAAGGGGAAGAATTGTTATTTTGTGGATTGAATTATTCCCTTTTATATTAGGAAAACCATAATCCATATGTCCTAGTAGTTTTTGAAAAGGAAAAGCTATTGTCCTTGTCAAATTGGAAAACCTTTCTCTTATTGGTGTGAGATCTTTTAGGATCTATACATAAGGGTTGTAGTTGGAGATTATAGAGATTATATTGTGCTTTCTTCTAATTCATAGTGGAAAAATCTCTCTGCTTTCCCCCCGAGGATTATGCATAGCCGAAGCTCGTTAAATCCTTGTGTTGGTGTTTCTTCTCCATTTTCTTTGTGTGTCATTGTGTGCTATTTAACCCACGATCTTCTGCAATATATGTGGACTCCCCGTGTATTATTAGGGCCTGTTCAAAATTATAACGAATATGGAACAAATGTATCTCACAAAATAAGATATATTTTATTGATGCTATGTCAATGTTTGAATGAGTTAATGATAAAGAATGCATCAACTTGTGATGACCTAATAAGTAGTTCTGTGTAGTAGCTTTCAATTTTCTGTTTCGAGACTTTTCATAGCCCAATTTATTATTTATAACTTGCGTGCATGGTCCATGTCGACTTCCGAAAAGTCTAAACGTGAATATTTAAAGAAAATGTGAATTTTAACTTTGAAAATGGCTAGAATTGACCATGGTTCATGTTTTCGTAAACCATTCTAGATCGATGTTTTGACGATTCCAATAGATTTTATGATGATTTTGGACTCGTATGCATGTTTAATTGAAATGTGGGTGACCCGAGGACTTTAAGCACATCATGTAAACTGTTGAAAAATTGAGTTTTACTTTGAAAAATCGTGACCTTTGATGATCAATTCTTCATTTTTGATGTTTTTGATGATTTGAGTTTGTGAACGAGTTGTATGAAGTTATTTAACTTGTGGGAATGTTTGTATTGGATCTTGAATGGGTTTCAAATGCGTTGCGAATGGTTCTGCCACTTGAAGAAAACTGCTGGTGTTTAATGTCCGCATGTCTCGCATTTGCAATGACCTATTCGCAAATTCGAGCTTCGCTTCTATGAAGTCTGGCTCCCATTTAAGATACTAAGAAGGTGCAAGGAGAATTTTCTTTTCCGAAGTACATTTCGCTTTTGGGAACTATAGGGTATTTATATTTGCATCATTTGCGTCACATTTGTGACACTGGTGGGCTGAGGCACGACTTCGTGTTTGCAAATTTTGGTTCGATTTGGTACCAGTTGTGAGTGAGTTTTCGAAGGTATTTCCTACAGATTTTCCCGGTACGCTAGCTGACAGAAATATTAATTTTTTCTTTGATTTGGTTTCAACACTAATTCTATTTCTATTCATCTGTCCGTATGATTCCAGTTGAGTTGAAAGAATTGAAGGATCAGTTGCGGGTTTAACCTGACAAAGTGTTCATTGCACCTACTATTTTTCCTTGGGGTTCGATGGTGTGTTTTGTTAAGAAAAATGACGTATCGATGAGGATATGCATTGACTATCGGCAGTTGAACAAGGTCACTACCAAGATCAAGTATTTATTTCCTAGGATTGATGATTTATTTGACTAGTTTTAAGGTGCTGAGATGTTTTTCAAGACTGATATGAGATCTTTCTATAATTAGGTGAAGATTAGGGCATCAGATGCCCCTAAGACAACTTTTTGGACATGTTATGGTAATTACGAGTTCCTGATGATGTAATTTGGTTTGACTAATGCCCCGGTAGCCTTCATGGATTTGATGAACCGAGTGTTCAAGACTTATTTGGATTCCTTCGTGATTGTCTTTTTTGATGATATTCTGGTTTACTCTCATAGTGGGCAGGAGCATGAGCAGCATCTACGGGTTGTACTTAATATTTTGAAGGATCATCAGCTATATGCTAAGTTTTCAAAGAGAGTTTAGCCAAGGCTCAATTTCCTTTTTGGGTCATGTTGTGTGTTATGATGGTATCAATGTGGGTCCTAATAAGATATAGATAGTTCAAAAGTGGCCTAGACCCACTTCAAAGATAGAGATTCGGAGCTTCTTGGGTTTGGCGGCCTACTATCGCTTCGTGGAGGCGTTTTCATCTATCTTTGTGTGACGACACGATAGGTTATTTTAAGTACTAGCCCTTATATTCGTATTTCGAGAACTTAATTAGCTTCATTTAATATTTTTTTGATTTACGTGCATGCTCCGTGTTAATTTTAAATTTTTATTTACATAAACAATTGAAGAAAATATGTTTTTAGGCTTTAGAAACAACGTGAGTTGACTGCGGTCAATATTTTGGGTAAATGACGCCGGATTGGTGTTTTGGCAATTTCAGTAGGTTCGTGTTGTAATTTTTGACTTGGGCATATGTCCGAAATTGAATTCGCAGATCCCTAGATTGATTCGATTTGTTTTGCCAAAAGTTATCAATTTGAATGTTAGGAAATTCCCTAGGCTTGTTCGTAGTTTGACATTATGGTTATCGGGTTCAAATATTTTTTTTTAGACTTGGAATAGTTCCATTTTGTTATTTGAAACTCGTCTGCAAAATTCTGTGCAATTACGAGTTGGTTTTATATGAAACAAACGTTTGGTTGTGTTTCTAGCTACTCTTGATTTCCTTTGAATTTCATGTATTTTGATGTCTGATTCGTGGTTATGGATGTTATTTTAACTTTCCTTGTTGTTCCTCGAGTTTGCATGATGTTATTATATTTGTGTGCATATTCGGTTTGGAGCCCGAGGGGCTCGGGTGAGTTTCAGATAGGCTTGGGGACCATTTTTGGACTTAGGAACTACTGGTTTTAGGCTTCTAATGTCATGTGCTTCGCGATCAGAAAGAAAAAATATTGGGCTGGGGGCTGGTTACTCTTAGCGAATGCGAAGCATTGTGTGTGTGGGTGGGGGGGGGGGGGTACCCTTCGAAGCAACTCACTCTTCGCGAACGCGAAGCTTTGGGGATGACCTGGGGGGATGGTTGTTGTCTTCATTGCGAATGCGGACCTGGGAATGCGAAGGAAGGATGGGATATAAGCTTTCGCGAACACGATGCATACCTCGCGAACGCGAAGGCCAACTCGCCAGTTCTTATCGCGAACACATCAGATGCTTCGTGAACGCGAAGAACACCTGACACCTAGATATTTAAAGTGGTGAAAGTCGGGATTTGGTCATTTTTAACAAATTTTGAAAGCTAGAGCTCGGCCTACAAGCAATTTTTAAGAGATTAGGGGTTTTGAGTATAAATTAGGGATTTTGAAAAATTGAGATTAAGACATCAAATTGAGGTCGGATTTCAAAACAAATCACATAACTGGGCCCATGGGTGATTGGATAATCGGGTTTTTGTCCGAATTTCGGGTTTTCACCAAATAAGCCCGGAGTTGACTTTTGTTGTCTTTTTCCAAGTCCATTAAAGATTGAGTCTTTTTCACTCGTTGATAGTTTCTAAAGCTTATTTTGAATTATTGAACTATATTTGGCTAGATTTGGCTGGTTTGGAGGCTAATTCTAAAGGAAAGGATGTGGTTGAGTGTTGATTTTATTGCGGAAAGAGGTCAGTATTGTGTCTAACTTTGACTTAAAGGAATTAGGGCTTGTTGGTCTATTTGTTATGTGAATTATGTGGGAAAACGGCGTATATGCGAGACCACAAATGTATATGCGCCGTCATAGGATTAAAGCATGCGGGATTGGGCTATTTACTTCCATGTTTTTATTTACTCCATGTTATCTATTTTTGTATGCTTTAATAAACATATTCTTACTTGATATCTATGATTTACTTGTTAATTATTATTTAATTGTTAATTATTTTGATTGTTCATTTCTCACTCAATATCTGGTTACATGCTACATGTTTCTATTTGCCTTAATTGTATATTCTAATTGTCACATGTTTTACTCTCTTTTGTGGTCCTTAAATTACCTGACGAACTCTATTATGTTATTTCGACTACGTGAACCTTTTAACTATTCTTATAATGATGAGTCGTCATGGATTGGGATTACGAGGTGTTGGACATCCTCCGTTAGTAGTTGGTAGTTCTTTAATGTTTCGCACGTTTCATTCTCTTTTGCGCTGGTATTAAAGTCTTTTGGATAAAGCCCAAAGGAGGTAACGTGGCAGCCCCTCCAATTCCAAAATTGATGACTCTTAATACTTTTGGTAAGGTGGCATTTAGAGAAATGTTTGGCTAATTGTTGCCTTGAAATGACTCACAATGGATAAATGAGCTTAGAAATGAAACGGAGGGTTCTTCATATATTTGCTATAGAATTGACATACAAGAGATATTTGGCATGTTTGGCTCTAAGGAGAATGTCCACTTTGGTTCATACGTAATAAGCTGTCAAATGGTAGTGCAAAGTATTGATAATCCTCTAACTCCTTCAATTCGAATGGGTTTTCTTCGATGAGCGATTTTGATAAAATGGGATATTCAGGTGGCCTTGTTATGGCAAATTGCTTCTTTGTGTAGCATGTTGTTTGAGGTGCTTCATTAACTGGAAAAAAAATTAAAGAGATTTCACCTTTTAATTTCCATAACATCTAGAGGGTTGAATTTCTTAACCATCTCTAGTACTCACTATCTAATAGCAATTGCTTTAAAAGAGAGTTTGTGATTGTCCTAATGGATCCAACTGCAATATGTGGAACTGCCGTGGAGTCGAGATCTTCTGTTACAATCTTTTCCGAGAATATCATACGGATTTTTTCCTACTCCACGTGTGTTAAGGCTATCCGTTATTTATTTTTTGCATGATCTATACGACATAAACGAAACGAGTAAATACACAAATTCCATAAATGACTCTATTCATTGAAGTATTAGAGATGTCTATGTTATTGAATTCCCATATGTCTTATTATTCTATCGTGTGTTCATGGGTCTCAGAAAATATGTAAGTTGATAAACTTTACTTCAAGATATTAATTAGAGGCATAATGGCCTTATGACGTACCCAGAGATATTATTAACGTATTTCATATGCATTTCATACATTTTATACATGTACATTGACCCATGATCAGATGACGTTATATACGCGTATATATATATATATATATATATATATATATATATATATATAT
>ML356560.1:305-22090 GCA_005239505.1 Nicotiana paniculata
AAGGAACCATAACCAACGCTTCGAAATGATCAAGTTACATTTTTTGGCATTTTATGGTAATTAAATTGGAATTCCACCAGTCGTGCCTGTATTATCGCCTGCCATGGTCTAGGCCGGACGCCTTGGTATGGAGCCGGTACCGGATCGCATGAAATTTTTCCGAGAAATCAAATACAACCCAAGGAACCATAACCAACTCTTCGAAATTATCAAGTTACATTTTTTGGCATTTTCTGGCAATTAAACTTGAATTCCGCCAAGTCGTGCTTGAAATATCGCCTGCCATGGTCCTGGCCGGACGTTGTGGTACGTAGCCGGTACCGAATCACATAATATTTGTCCGGGACATCAAATATGACCCAAGGAACCATAACAAACGCTTTGAAATGATCAAGTTACATTTTTTGGCATTTAATGGCAATTAAACTTGAATTCTGCAAGTCGTGCCTGTATTAGTGCCTGCCATGGTCCAGGCCGGATGCCGTGGTACGTAGCCGGTACTGAATTGCATGATATTTGTTCGGTACATAAAATATGACCCAAGGAACCATAACCAACACTTTGAAATGATGAAGTTACATTTTTTGTAATTTTATGGTAATTAAACTGGAATTGCGCCAGCCATGCCTGTATTATCGCCTGCCGTGGTCGGACTCCCTGCTACGAAGTCGGTACCGAATCGCATGATATTTGTCCGGGATATAAAATATGACCCAAGGAACCATACCTAATGCTTTGAAATGATCAAGTTACATTTTTTGGCATTTTATAGCAAATAAATAGGAATTCCGACAGTCATGCATGTATTATCGCCTGCGATGGTCCAGGCCAGACGCCTTCGTAAGGAGCCGGTACCAGGTCGCATGATATTTGTCTGGTACATTAAATATGAACCAAGTAACCATAACCAACGCTTCAAAATGATCAAGTTACATTTTTTGGCCTTTCATGGCAATTAAGCTGGAATTCCGCAAGTCGTGTCTGTATTAGCGCCTGCCATGGTCCAGGCCGGACGCCTTGTTATGGAGCCGGCATCGGATCACATGATATTTTTCCTGGACATCAAATACGACCCAAGGAACCATAACCAATGCTTTGAAATGATCAAGTTACATTTTTTGGCATTTTATGGCAATTAAAATAGAATTCTGCCTGTCGTGCCTCTATTATCGCTTGCCATGGTCCAGGACGGACGCCTTGGTACAAAGCCGATACCGGATCGCATGATATTTCTCCAAGACATCAAATAAGACCCACGAAACCATAACCAACCGCTTCGAAATGATCAAACTACATTTTTTGGCATTTTATGGCAATTAATCTGTAATTCCGCCAGTCGTGCATGTATTATCGCCTGCCATTGTCCAGGCCGGACGCCTTGGTATGGAGCCGGTATCGGAGCGCATGATATATCTCCAGGATATCAAATATGACCCAAGGAACCATAACCAACGCTTCAAAATGATCTAGTTATATTTTTTGGCATTTCATGGCAATTAAACTGGAATTCTGCCAGTCGTACCTGTATTATCGCCTGCCATGGTCCATGCCGGACACCTTGGTACGAGGCCGTTACCGGGTCGCATGATATTTGTCTCGGACATTAAATATGACCCAAGGAACCATAACCAATGCTTCGAAATGATCAAGTGACATGTTTTGGCATTTTATGGCAATTAATCTGTAATTCCGCCAGTCGTGCATGTATTATTTCCATCCATGGTCCAGGTCGGACACATTGGTATGGAGCCGGTACCGGATCGCATGATATTTTTCCGGGAAATCAAATACAACCCATGGAACCATAACCAACTCTTCTAAATGATCAAGTTACATTTTTTGGCATTTTCTAGCAATTAAACTTGAATTCCGTCAAGTCGTGCCTGTATTATCGCCCGCCATGATCCAGGTCGGACGCTGTGGTATGTAGCTGGTAGCGAATCACATGATATTTTTTCGGGACATCAAATATGACCCAAGGAACCATAACCAAAACTTCGAAATGATCAAGTTACATTTTTTGGCATTTTTTGCAATTAAACTGGCATTCCGCCAAGTCGTGCCTGTATTATCGCCTGCCATGGTCCAGGTCGGACACCGTGGTACGTAGCTGGTACCGGATTGCATGATATTTGTCCGGACATCAAATATGACCCAAGGAACCATAACCAAAACTTCGAAATGATCAAATTAAATTTGTTGGCATTTTATGGTAATTAAACTAGAATTCAGCCAGTCGTGCCTGTATTATCGCCATCCATGGTCCAGGCCGGACGCCTTGGTATGGATTCGGTACTGGATCATGAGATATTTTCCGGGACATAAAATAAAACCCAAGAAACCATAATCAACTCTTCGAAAGGATAAAGTTATATTTTTTGGCATTTTATGGCAATTAAACTAGAATTTCGCCAAGTCGTGCCTGCATTATCGCCTTCTATGGTCCAGGCCGGACGCTTTGTTACGTAGCCGATACCGAATCGCATGATATTTGTCCGGGAAATCAAATAAAACCAAAGGATTCATAACCAATGCTTCGAAATGATCAAGTTAGATTTTTTGAAATTTTATGGAAATTAAACTGGAAATCCGCCAGCCGTGCCTGTATTATTGCCTGCAATAGTCAAGGCCGGACGCCTTGGTACGGAGCCGGTACCGGATCACATGATATTTATCCGGGACAGCAAATACAACCCAAGGAACCATAAACAATGCTTCGAAATGATCAAGTTATATATTTTGGCATTTTATGGCAATTAAATTGGAATTCTGCCAGTCGTGCCTCTATTATCGCATCCATGGTCCAGGCCAGACGCCTTGGTATGGAGCAGGTACTGGATCGCAAGATATTTTACCGGGACATCAAATAAAACCCAAGGAACCATAACCAACTCTTCGAAATGATCAAGTTACATTTTTTGGCATTTTATGGCAATTAAACTGGCATTGCGCCAGCCGTGCCTGTATTATCGCCTGCCATGGTCCAGGAAGGACGCCTTGGTACGGAGCCGGTACCGCATCGCATGATATTTTTCAGGGACATCAAATACGACCCAAGGAACCATAACAAACTCTTTGAAATGATCAAGTTACATTTTTTGGCATTTTCTGGCAATTAAACTGGAATTTCGCAAGTCGTGCCTGTATTATTACCTGCCATGGTCCAGGCCAGACGCCGTGGTAGGTAGCCGGTACCGAATCACATGATATTATTTCGGTACATCAAATATGACCCAAGGAACCATAACGAAAACTTTGAAATGATCAAGTTACATTTTTTGGCATTTTATGGCAATGAAACTGGAATTGCGCCACTCATGCCTCTATTATCGCCTGCCGTGGTCCAGGTCGGACTTATAGTTACGAAGCCGGTACTGAATCTCATGATATTTTTCCGAGACATTAAATATGACCCAAGGAACCATAACCAACGCTTCGAAATGATCAAGTTACATTTTTTGGCATTTTATGGCAATTAGACTGTAATTCCGCCAGTCGTCCCTATACTATCGCCTGCCATGGTCCAGGCCGGACGCCGTACAGAGCTGTTACTGGATCACATGATATTTTCCAGGACATCAAATATGACCAAATGAAGCATAACCAACGCTTTGAAATGATCAAGTTACATTTTTTGGCATTTTATGGCAATTAAACTGGAATTCCGTCAGTCACGCATGTATTTTCGCCTGCCATGGTCCAGGCCGGACGCCTTGGTACGAAGTCGGTACCGAATCACATGATATTTGTCCGGGATATAAAATATGACCCAAGGAACCATAACTAACGCTTTGAAATGATCAAGTTATATTTTTTGGCATTTTATGGCAATTAAACACGAATTCGGACACTCGTGCCTTTATTATCGCCTGCCATGGTCCAGGCCAGACGCCTTGGTAAGGAGCCAGTACCGGGTCACATGATATTTGTCTGGGATATTAAATATGACCCAAGGAACCATAATCAACGCTTCGAAATGATCAAGTTACATTTTTTGGCATTTTATGGCAATTAAACTGGAATTCCGCCAGTCGTGCTTGTATTAGCGCCTGCCATGGTCCAGGCCGGACGCCTTGTTATGGAGCCGGTACGGGATCGCAGGATATATGTCTTGGACATCAAATACGACCCAAGGAACCATAACAAATGCTTCAAAATGATCAAGTTACATTTTTTGGCATTTTATGGAAATTAAACTGGAATTTCGCTAGTCGTGCATGTATTATCGCCTGCCATGATCCAGGGCGGACGCCTTTGTACGGAGCCGGTACCGGATCTCATGATATTTGTCCAGGACATCAAATACGACCCAAGGAACCATAACCAACGTTTTGAAATGATAAAGTTACCTTTTTTGGCATTTTATTGCAATTAAACAGGAATTCCGCCAGTCGTGTTTGTATTATCGCCGACCATGGTCCATGACGGACACCTTGGGATGAAGCCGGTACCGGGTCGCATGATATTTGCCTGGGATATTAAATATGACCCAAGGAACCATAACCAATGCTTCAAAATGATCAAGTTACATTTTTTGGAATTTTATGGCAATTAAACTGTAATTCCACCAATCGTGCATGTATTATCGCCATCCATGGTCCAGGCCGGACGCCTTGGTGTGGAGCCTGTACCGGATCACATGATATTTTTTCGGGAAATCAAATGCAACCCAAGGAACCATAACCAACTCTTCGAAATGATGAAGTTAAATTTTTTGGAATTTTCTGGCAATTAAACTGGAATTCCGCCAAGTCGTGCTTGTATTATCGCCTGCCCTGGTCCAGGCCGGACGTCGTGGTACGTAGCCGGTACCGAATCACATGATATTTGTCCAGGACATCAAATATGACCCAAGGAACCATATCCAAAACTTCGAAATGATCAAGTTACATTTTTTGGCATTTATTGTAATTAAACTGGAATTCTGCCAAGTCGTGCCTGTCTTATCACCTGCCATGGTCCAAGCCGGACGCCGTGGTACGTAGCCGGTACCAAATCGCATGATATTTGTCCGGGACATCAAATATAAACCAAGGAACCATAACCAAAACTTCGAAATGATCAAATTATATTTTTTGGCATTTTATGGCAATTAAACTGGAATTCAGCTCGTCGTGCCTGTATTATCGCCATCCATGGTCCAGGCTAGACGCCTTGGTATGGATCCGGTACCGGATTGCATGATATTTGTCCGGGACATTAAATACAACCCAAGAAACCATAACCAACTCTTCGAAAGGATCAAGTTTCATTTTTTGGAATTTATGGCAATTAAACTAGAATTTCGCCAAGTCGTGCCTGCATTATCGTCTTCCATGGTCTAGGCCGGACGCCTTGGTACGTAGCTGGCACCGAATCACATGATATTTGTCCGGGACATCAAATACAACCCAAGAATTCATAACCAACGCTTCAAAATGATCAAGTTACAATTTTTGGAATTTTATGGCAATTAAACTGAAAATCCGCCAGCCGTGCCTGTATTATTTCCTACAATAGTCAAGGCCGGACGCTTGGTACAGAGTCGGTACCGCATCACATAATATTTCACCCGGACATCAAATACAAACCAAGGAACCATAACCAACGCTTCGAAATGATCAAGTTATATTTTTTGGCATTTTATGGCAATTAAACTGGAATTCCGCCACTCGTGCCTGTATTATCACTTGCCATGGTCCAGGCCGGACGCCTTGGTATGGAGCCGGTACCATATATCATGATATTTTTCAGGGACATCAAATACGAACCAAGGAACCATAACCAACGCTTTGAAATGATCAAGTTAAATTTTTTTTTGCATTTTATGGCAATTAAGCTAGAATTCCGTTAGTTGTGCCTGTATTATAGCCTGTCATGGTCCAGGCCGGACGCCTTGGTACGGAGCCGGTATAGGATCACATGATATTTCTCCAGGAAATCTAATACGACCAAAGGAACCATAACCAACGCTTCAAAATGATCAAATTATATTTTTTGAATTTTATGGCAATTAAACTGGAATTCCGCCAGTCGTGCATGTATTATGGCCTGCCATGGTCCAGGCAGGACGCCTTGGTACAGAGCCGGTACCAGATCACATTATATTTTCCCGGTACATTAAATATGACCCAAGGAACATTAACCAAGGCATCGAAATGATCAAGTTACATTTTTTGGCATTTTATGGCAATTAAACTGGAATTCCGCCAGTCGTGCTTGTATTATAGCCTACCGTGATCCAGGTCGGACGCCTTGGTACGTAGCCGGTACCGAATCCCATGATATTTGTCCGAGACATAAAAGTTGACCCAAGGAACCCTAACCAACGCTTCGAAATGATCATGTTACATTTTTTGGCATTTTATGGCAATTAAACTGGAATTCTGCCATTCGTGCCTATAAATTCGCCTGCCATGGTCCAGGTCGGACGCCTTGGTACGGAGCCGGTACCCTATCGCATGATATTTCTCCGCGACATAAAATACGACCCAAGGAACCATAACCAACACTTCGAAATGATCAAGTTACATTTTTTGGCATTCTATGGCTATTAGACTGGAATTCCGCTAGCCGTGCCTGTATTATTGCCTGCTATGGTCCAGGCGGGACGCCTTGGTACGGAGCCGGTACCGGATCACATGATATTTGTCGGGGATATAAAATATGACCCAAGGAACCATAACCAACACTTTGAAATTATCAAGTTACATTTTTTGGCATTTATGACAATTAAATTGGAATTCCGTCAGTCGTGCATGTATTATCGCCTGCCATGGTCCAGGTCGGACACCTTGGTATGGAGCCGGTACCGGATCGCATGATATTTGTCCGGGATATCAAATATGTTCCAAGGAACCATAACCAACACTTCGAAATGATCAAGTTACACTTTTTGGCATTTTATGGCAATTAAACTGGAATTCCGCCAGTTGTGCATGTATTATTGCCTGCCATGGTCCAGGCCCTACACCTTGGTACGAAGCCGGTACCGGTTCGCATGATATTTGTCCGGGACATTAAATATGACCCAAGGAACCATAACCAACGCTTCGAAATGATCAAGTTATATTTTTTGGCATTTTATGGCAATTAAACTGGAATTCTGCCAATCGTGCCATTATAATCGCCTGCCATGGTCCAGGACGGATGCCTTGGTACGGAGCCGGTAACGGATATCATGATATTTTTCCGAGACATCAAATATGACCCAAGGAACCATAACCACTTCTTCGAAATGATCAAGTTACACTTTTTGGAATTTTATGGCAATTAAACTGGAATTTCGCCAGTCGTGCCTTTATTATCGCCTGCCATGGCCCAGGCCAGACGCCTTGGTACGGAGCCGGTACCAGATCTCATGATTTTTTTCCGGGACATCAAAGACGACCCAAGGAACTATAACCAATGCTTCGAAATGATCAAGTTACATTTTTGGCATTTTATGGCAATTAAACTGGAATTACGTCAGTCGTGCATTTATTATCGCCTGCCATGGTCCAGGCCGGACGCCTTGGTATGGAGCCGGTACCGGATCGCATGATATTTCTCCGGGACATAAAATACAACCCAAAGAACCATAACCAACACTTCGAAATGATCAAGTTACATTTTTTGGCATTCTATGGCAATTAGACTGTAATTCTGCCAGTCGTCCCTGTACTATCGCCTGCCATGGTCCAGGCCGGACGCTGTACAGAGTTGTTACTGGATCACATGATATTTTCCAGGACATCAATTACGACCAAAGGAACCATAACCAACGCTTTGAAATGATCAAGTTATATTTTTTGGCATTTTATGGCAATTAAACTGGAAATCCATTAGTCGCGCATGTATTTTCGCCTGCCATGGTCCAGGCCGGACGCCTTGGTACGGAGTCGGTCCTGTATCACATGATATTTGTCCGGGATATAAAATATTACCCAAGGAACCATAACCAACGCTTCGAAATGATCAAGTTACATTTTTGGCATTTTATGGCAATTAAACTGGAATTCCGTCAGTCGTGCATTTATTATCGCCTGCTGTGGTCCAGGCCGGACGCCTTGGTACGGAGCCAGTACGGGATCACATGATATTTGTCCGGGATATAAAATATTACCCAAGGAACCATAACCAACGCTTCGAAATGATCAAGTTACATTTTTGGCATTTTATGGCAATTAAACTGGAATTCCGTCAGTCGTGCATTTATTATCGCCTGCGATGGTCCGGGCCGGACGCCTTGGTACGGAGCCAGTACGGGATCACATGATATTTGTCCGGGATATCAAATATGACCCAAGGAACCATAACCAACGCTTCGAAATGAGCAAGTTACATTTTTTGGCATTTTATGGTAATTAAACTGGAATTCCGCCAGTCGTGCCTGTATTATCGCCTACCATGGTCCAGGTCGGACGCCTTGGTACGGAGCCTGTACCAGATCTCATGATATTTGTCCGGCACATCAAATACGACCCACAGAACCATAACCAACGCTTTGAAATTATCAAGTTACATTTTTGGCATTTTATGGCAATTAAACTGGAACTCTGCCAGTCGTGCCTGTATGATGGCCTGCCATGGTCCAGGCCACACACCTTGGTATGAAGACGGTACCAGGTAGCATGATATTTATCCGGGACATTAAATATGACCCAAAGAACCATAACCAACGCTTCGAAATGATCAAGTTACATTTTTTGGCATTATGGCTATTAAACTGGAATTCCGTCAGTCGTGGATGTATTATCGCCTGCCATGGTCCAGGACGGACGCCTTGATACGGAGTCGGTACCGGATCGCATGATATTTGTCCGGCATATCAAATACCCAAGAAATGATAACCATCACTTCGAAAGGATCAAGTTACATTTTTTGGCATTTTACGGCAATTAAACTAGAATTCCGCCAAGTCGTGCCTGCATTATCGCCTTCCATGGTCCAGGCCGGACGCCTTGGTACGTAGCCGGTACCGAATCACATGATATTTATCCGGGACATCAAATACAACCCAAGGATTCATAACTAACGCTTCGAAATTATCAAGTTACATTTTTTGGCATTTTATGGCAATTAAACTGGAATTCCGCCAGTCGTGCCTTTATTATCGCCTGCCATAGCCCAGGCCGGAAGCCTTTGTACGGATCCGGTATCGTATCTCATGATTTTTTTCCGGGACATCTAATACGACCCAAGGAACTATAACTAACGCTTCGAAATGATCAAGTTACATTTTTTGGCATTTTATGGCAATTAAACTGGAATTCCGGCAGTCGTGCATTTATTATCGCCTGCCATGGTCCAGGCCGGACGCCTTGGTACAAAGCCAGTACGAGATCGCATGATATTTGTTCGGGATATCAAATATGACCCAAGGAACCATAACCAACGCTTCGAAATGAGCAAGTTAAATTTTTTGGCATTTTATGGTAATTAAACTGGAATTCCGCCAGCGTGCCTGTATTTTCGCCTGCCATGGTCCAGGCTGGAAGCCTTGGTACGGAGCCGGTACCGGATCTCATGATATTTGTCCGGTACATCAAATACGACCCACAGAACCATAACCAACTCTTTGAAATAATCAAGTTACATTTTTTGGCATTTTATGGCAATTAAACTGGAATTCCGGCAGTCGTGCATTTATTATCGCCTGCCATGGTCCAGGCCGAACGGCTAGGTACGGAGCCAGTACCGGTAGCATGATATTTTCCCGGTATATTAAATATGACCCAATGAACCATCAACAACGCTTCGAAATCATCAAGTTACATTTTTTGGCATTTTATGGCAATTAAACTGGAATTATGCCAGTCGTGCCTCCATTATCGCCTGCCATGGTCCAGGTCGGACGCCTCGGTATAGAGACGGTACCGGATTGCATGATATTTCTTCAGGACATCAAATACGACCTACGAAACCATAACCAATGCTTCAAAATGATCAAATTACATTTTTTGGCATTTTATGGCAATTAAACTGGAATTCAGCTAGTCGTGCCTGTATTATCGCCATCCATGGTCCAGGCTAGGCGCCTTGGTATGGATCCGGTACCGGATCGCGTGATATTTGTCCGAGACATCAAATAAAACCCAAGAAACCATAACCAACTCTTTGAAAGGATCAAGTTACATTTTTTAGAATTTTATGGCAATTAAACTAGAATTTTGCCAAGTCGTGCCTGTATTATCGTCTTCCATGGTCCAAGTCGGACGCCTTGGTACGTAGCCGGCATCGAATCACATGATATTATTCCGGGACATCAAATACAACCCAAGGATTCATAACCGACGTTTCGAAATGATCAAGTTACATTTTTTGGAATTTTATGGCAATTAAACTGAAAATCCGCCAGCCGTGCCTGTATTATTTCTTACAATAGTAAAGGCCGGACGCTTGGTACGGAGCCAGTACCGCATCACATAATATTTCTCTGGTACATCAAATACAACCCAAGGAACCATAACCAATGCTTCGAAATGATCAAGTTACATTTTTTGGCATTTTATGGCAATTAAACTGGTATTCCGCCACTCGTGCCTGTATTATCACCTGCCATGGTCCAGGCCAGACGCCTTGGTACGGAGCCAGTACCAGATATGATGATATTTGTCAGGGATATCAAATACGAACCAAGGAACCATAACCAACGCTTTGAAATGATCAAGTTACATTTTTTTTTTTGCATTTTATGGCATTTAAACTGGAATTCTGTTAGTTGTGCCTATATTATAGCCTGCCATGTTCAAGGCCGGACGCCTTGGTACAGAGCTGGTACAGGATCGCATGATATTTCTCCAAGACTTCTAATACGACCCAAGGAACCATAACCAACGCTTTAAAATGATCAAATTACATTTTTTGGCATTTTATGGCAATTAAACTAGAATTTCGCCAATCGTGCATGTATTATCGCCTGCCATGGTCCAGGCCAGACACCTTGGTACGGAGACGGTATAGGATCACATTATATTTGTCCGGGACATTAAATATGACCCAAGGAACATTAACCAAGGCATCGAAATGATCAAGTTACATTTTTTGGCATTTTATGGCAATTAAACTGGAATTCCGCCAGTCGTGCCTGTAGTATCGCTTACCATGATCCACGTCGGACGCCTTGGTACGAAGCCGGTACCGAATCCCATGATATTTTTCCGGGACATAAAATATGACCCAAGGAACCATAACCAACGCTTCGAAATGATCAAGTTACATTTTTTGGCATTTTATGGATATTAAACTGGAATTCCGCAAGTCGTGCCTATATAATCAACTGCCATGGTCCAGGTCGGACGCCTTGGTACGGAGCGGGTACCCGATCGCATGATCTTTCTCCGGGACATAAAATATGACCCAAGTAACCATAACCAACACTTCGAAATGATCAAGTTACATTTTTTGGCATTCTATGGCTATTAGACTGGAATTCCGCCAGTCGTGCCTATATTATTGCCTGCTATGGTCTAGGCGGGACGCCTTGGTATGGAGCCGGTACCTGATCGCATGATATTTGTCCGGGATATCAGATATGACCCAAGGAACCATAACCAACGCTTTGAAATTATTAAGTTACATTTTTTGGTATTTTATGACAATTAAACTGGAATTCCGCCAGTCGTGCATGTATTGTTGCCTGCCATGGTCCAGGCCGGACACCTTGGTACGAAGACGGTACCGGGTCGCATATTATTTGTCCGCGACATTAAATATGATCCAAGGAACCATAACCAACGTTTCGAAATGATCAAGTTACATTTTTTGGAATTTTATGGCAATTAAACTGGAATTCCGCCAGCCGTGCCTGTATTATTGCCTGCTATGGTCCGGGCCGGACGCCTTGGTACGGAGCCGGTACCGGATCACATGATATTTCTCCGGGACATAAAATACGACCCAAGGAACCATAACCAACACTTCGAAACGATTAAGTTACATTTTTTGGCATTTTATGGCAATTAGACTTGAATTCCTCCTGTCGTGCCTGTATTATTGCCTCCTATGGTCCAGGCCGGACGCCTTGGTAAGGAGCCGGTACCGAATCACATGACATTTGTCCGGGATATCAAATATTACCCAAGGAACCATAACCAACTCTTAGAAATTATCAAGTTACATTTTTTGGCGTTTTATGATAATTAAACTGGAATTCCGTTAGTCTTGCATGTATTATCGCCTGCCATGGTCCAGGACGGACGCCTTGGTGTGGAGCCGGTACCGAATCACATAATATTTCTCCGGGATATCAAATAGGACCCAAGGAACCATAACCAACACTTCGAAATGATCAAGTTACATTTTTTGGCATTTTATGGCAATTAAACTGGAAGTCTGCCAGTCGTGCCTGTATGATTGCCTGCCATGGTCCAGGCCAGACACCTTGGTACGAAGCCGATAGCGGGTCGCATGATATTTTTGCGGGACATTAAATATGACCCAAGGAACCATAACCAACGCTTCCAAATGATCAAGTTACATTTTTTGGCATTATGGCAATTAAACTAGAATTCCGTCAGTCGTGGATGTATTATCGCCTGCCATGGTCCAGGCCGGACGCCTTGATACAAAGTCGGTACCGGATCGCATGATATTTGTCCGGGATATCAATTACCCAAGAAACCATAACCATCACTTCGAAAGGATCAAGTTATTTTTTTTCATTTTACGGTAATTAAACTAGAATTCCGCCAAGTCGTGCCTGCATTATCGCCTTTTGTGGTCCAGGACGGACGCCTTGGTACGTAGCCGGTACCGAATCTCATGATATTTATCCGGGACATCAAATACAACCCAAGGATTCATAACTAATGCTTCTAAATTATCAAGTTACATTTTTGGAATTTTATGGCAATTTAACTGGAATTCCGCGAGTCGTGCATGTATTATTGCCTGCCAAAGTCCAGGCCGGACACCTTGGTATGGAGCCAGTACCGGATCACATGATATTTCTCTGGGACATCAAATACGACCCAAGGAACCATAACCAACGGTTCGAAATGATCAAGTTACATTTTTTGGGCAATTTATGGCAATTAAACTAGAATTCTGCCAAGTCGTGGTTACATTATCGCCTTCCATGGTACAGGCCGGACGCCTTGGTACGTAGCCGGTACCCAATCGCATGATATATTTCCGGGACATCAAATACAACCTAAGGATTCATAACCAACGCTTCGAAATGCTCAAGTTACATTTTTTGGTATTTTATGGTAATTAAACTGGAATTCCGCCAGTCGTGCCTGTATTATCGCCTACCATGGTCCAGGTCGGACGCCTTGGTACGGAGCCGGTACCGGCTCTCATGATTTATTTCCGGGACATCAAATACGACCCAAGGAACTATAACCAACGCTTCGAAATGCTCAAGTTACATTTTTGGCATTTTATGGCAATTAAACTGGAATTCCGTCAAACGTGCATTTATTATCGCCTGCCATGGACCAGGCCAGACGCCTTGGTACGGAGCCAGTACGGGATCACATAATATTTTTCCGGGATATCAAATATGACCTAAGGAACCATAACCAACGCTTCAAAATGAGCAAGTTACATTTTTTGGTATTTTATGGTAATTAAACTGGAATTCCGCCAGTCGTGCCTGTATTATCGCATGCCAAAGTCCAGGCCGGACACCTTGGTACGGAGCCGGTACCGGATCACATGATATTTCTCCGGGACATCAAATACGACCCAAGGAACCATAACCAATGTTTCGAAATGATCAAGTTACATTTTTTTTGGAAATTTATGGCTATTAAACTAGATTTCCGCCAAGTCGTGCCTACATTATCGCCTTCTATGGTACAGGCAGAACGCCTTGGTACGTAGCCGGTACCAAATCGCATGTTATATTTCCGGGAAATCAAATACAACCCAAGGATTAATAACCAACGCTTTAAAATGATCAAGTTACATTTTTTTTGGAATTTTATGGCAATTAAACTGGAATTCTGCCAGTCGTGCCTGTATTATCGCCTGCCATGGTCCAGGCCGGATGCCTTGGTACCGAGCTGGTACCGGATATCATGATATTTTTCCGATACATCAAATACGACCTAAGGAACCATAACCACTGTTCGAAATGATCAAGTTACATTTTTTGGCATTTTATGGCAATTAATCTGGAATTCCACCAGTCGTGCCTTTATTATCGCCTGCCATGGCCCAGGCTGGACGCCTTTGTACGGAGCCGGTACCGGATCTCATGATTTTTTTCCGGGACATCAAATACGACCCAAGGAACTATAACTAACGCTTCGAAATGATCAAGTTACATTTTTGGCATTTTATGGCAATTAAACTGGAATTCCGGCAGTCGTGCATTTATTATCGCCTTCCATGGTCCAAGCCGGACACCTTGGTACGGAGCCAGTACGGGATCACATGATATTTGTCCGGGATATCAAATATGACCCAAGGAACCATAACCAACACTTCGAAATGAGCAACTTAAATTTTTTGGCATTTTATGGTAATTAAACTGGAATTCCGCCAGCGTGCCTGTGTTTTCGCCTGCCATGGTCCAGGCCGGAAGCCTTGGTACGGAGCCGGTACCGGATCTCATGATATTTGTCCGGTACATTAAATACGACCCACAGAACCATAACCAACGCTTTGAAATGATCAAGTTACATTTTTTGGCATTTTATGGCAATTAAACTGGAACTCTGACAGTCGTGCCTGTATTATCGTCTGCCATGGTCCAGGCCGAACGGCTAGGTACGGAGCCAGTACCGGTAGCATGATATTTGCCCGGGATATTAAATATGACCCAATGAACCATCAACAACGCTTCGAAATCATCAAGTTACATGTTTTTGCATTTTATGGCAATTAAACTTGAATTACGCCAGTCGTGCCTCTATTATCGCCTGCAATGGTCCAGGCCGGACGCCTTGGTACAGAGCCGGTACCGGATCGCATGATATTTCTTCAGTACATCAAATACGACCCACGGAACCATAACCAATCTTCGAAATGATCAAATTACATTTTCTGGCATTTTATGGCAATTAAACTGGAATTCAGCTAGTCGTGCCTGTATTATCGCCATCCATGGTCCAGGCTAGACGCCTTGGTATGGATCCGGTACCGTATCGCGTGATGTTTGTCCGGGACATCAAATAAAACCCAAGAAACCATAACCAACTCTTCGAAAGGATCAAGTTACATTTCTTGGAATTTTATTGCAATTAAACTAGAATTTTGCCAAGTCGTGCCTGCATTATCGTCTTCCATGGTCCAAGTCGGACGCTGTGGTACGTAGCCGGCATCGAATCACATGATATTATTCCGGGACATCAAATACAACCCAAGGATTCATAACCAACGTTTCGAAATGATCAAGTTACATTTTTTTTAATTTTTTGGCAATTAAACTGAAAATCCGCCAGTCGTGCATGTATTATCGCCTGCCATGGTCCAGGCCGGACGCCTTGGTACAGAGCCGGTATCGGATCACATTATATTTGTCCGGGACATTAAATATGACCCAAGGAACATTAACCAAGGCATCGAAATGATCAAGTTACATTTTTTGGCATTTTATGGCAATTAAACTGGAATTCCGCCAATCGTGCCTGTATTATCGCTTACCATGATCCAGGTCGGATGCCTTGGTACGGAGCCGGTACCGAATACCATGATATTTGTCCGGGACATAAAATATGACCCAAGTAACCATAACCAACGCTTCGAAATGATCAAGTTACATTTTTTGGCATTTTATGGCAATTAAACTGGAATTTCGCAAGTCGTGCCTATATAATCGCCTGCCATGGTCCAAGCCGGACGCCTTGGTACGGAGCGCGTACCCGATCGCATGATCTTTCTCCGGGACATAAAATACGACCCAAGGAACCATAACCAACACTTCAAAATTATCAAGTTACATTTTTGGAATTCTATGGCTATTAGACTAGAATTCCGCCAGTCGTGCCTATATTATTGCCTGCTATGGTCCAGGCGGGACGCCTTGGTATGGAGCCGGTACTGGATCGCATGATATTTGTCCGGGATATCAAATATGACCCAAGGAACCATAACCAACGCTTTGAAATTATTAAGTTACATTTTTTGGTATTTTATGACAATTAAACTGGAATTCTGTGAGTCGTGCATGTATTATCGCCTGCCATGGTCCAGGCCGGACGCCTTGGTATGGAGCCAGTACCGGATTGCATGAAATTTTTTTCCGGGATATCAAATATGACCCAAGGAACCATAACCAACACTTCGAAATGATCAAGTTACATTTTTTGGCATTTTATGGCAATTAAACTGGAATTCCTCCAATCGTGCATGTATTATTGCCTGCCATGGTCCAGGCCGGACACCTTGGTACGAAGACGGTACCGGGTCGCATATTATTTGTCCGCGACATTAAATATGACCCATGGAACCATAACCAACGCTTCGAAATGATCAAGTTACATTTTTTGGCATTTTATGGCAATTAAACTGGAATTCCGCCAGTCGTGCCTGTATAATCGCCTGCCATGGTCCAGGCCGGACGCCTTGGTACGGAGCCGGTACCCGATCGCATGATATTTCTCCGGGACATAAAATACGACCCAAGGAACCTTAACCAACACTTCGAAATGATCAAGTAACATTTTTTGGCATTCCAGGCAATTAGACTGGAATTCCGCCAGCCGTGCCTGTATTATTGCCTGCTATGGTCCGGGCCGGACGCCTTGGTTCGGAGCCGGTACCGGATCACATGATATTTCTCAGGGACATAAAATACGACCCAAGGAACCATAACCAACACTTCGAAATGATCAAGTTACATTTTTTGGCATTTTATGGCAATTAAACTGGAATTCCGCCAGTCGTGCATGTATTATTGCCTGCCATGGTCCAGGCCGGACACCTTGGTACGAAGACGGTACCGGGTCGCATATTATTTGTCCGCGACATTAAATATGACCCATGGAACCATAACCAACGCTTCGAAATGATCAAGTTACATTTTTTGGCATTTTATGGCAATTAAATTGGAATCCCGCCAGTCGTGCCTGTATAATCGCCTGCCATGGTCCAGGCCGGACGCCTTGCTATGGAGCCGGTACCCGATCGCATGATATTTCTCCGGGACATAAAATACGACCCAAGGAACCTTAACCAACACTTCGAAATGATCAAGTAACATTTTTTGGCATTCCAGGCAATTAGACTGGAATTCCGCCAGCCGTGCCTGTATTATTGCCTGCTATGGTTCGGGCCGGACGCCTTGGTTCGGAGCCGGTACCGGATCACATGATATTTCTCAGGGACATAAAATACGACCCAAGGAACCATAACCAACACTTCGAAATGATTAAGTTACATTTTTTGGCATTTTATGGAAATTAGACTTGAATTCCTCCTATGGTCCAGGCCGGACGCCTTGGTACGGAGCCGGTACCGAATCAGATGATATTTGTCCGGGATATCAAATATGACCCAAGGAACCATAACCAACTCTTATAAATTATCCAGTTACATGTTTTGGCATTTTATGACAATTAAACTGGAATTCCGTCAGTCTTGCATGTATTATCGCCTGCCATGGTCCAGGACAAACGCCTTGGTGTGGAGTCGGTACCGGATCACATAGTATTTCTACAGGATATCAAATAGGACCCAAGGAACCATAACAAACGCTTCGAAATGATCAAGTTACATTTTTTGGCATTTTATGGCAATTAAACTGGAAGTCTGCCATTCGTGCATGTATGATTGCCTGCCATGGTCTAGGCCAGACACCTTGGTACGAAGCCGATAGCGGGTCGCATGATATTTGTCCGGGACATTAAATATGACCCAAGGAACCATAACCAACGCTTCGAAATGATCAAGTTACATTTATTGGCATTATGGCAACTAAACTAGAATTCCGTCAGTCGTGGATGTATTATCGCCTGCCATGGTCCAGGCCGGACGCCTTGATACGGAGGCGGTACCGGATCGCTTGATATTTGTCCGGGATATCAAATACCCAAGAAACCATAACCATCACTTCGAAAGGATCAAGTTACATTTTTTTGCATTTTACGGTAATTAAACTAGAATTCCGCCAAGTCGTGCCTGCATTATCGCCTTCCGTGGTCCAGGTCGGACTCCTTGGTACGTAGCCGGTACCGAATCTCATGATATTTATCCGGGACATCAAATACGCCCAAGGATTCATAACTAATGATTCTAAATTATCAAGTTACATTTTTTGGAATTTTATGGCAATTTAACTGGAATTCCGCCAGTCGTGCATGTATTATTGCCTGCCAAAGTCCAGGCCGGACACCTTGGTATGGAGCCAGTACCGGATCACATGATATTTCTCTGGGACATCAAATACAACCCAAGGAACCATAACCAACTGTTCGAAATGATCAAGTTACATTTTTTGGGCAATTTATGGCAATTAAACTAGAATTCTGCCAAGTTGTGGTTACATTATCGCCTTCCATGGTACAGGCCGGACGCCTTGGTAAGTAGCTGGTACCGAATCGCATGATATATTTCCGGGACATCAAATACAACCTAAGGATTCATAACCAACGCTTCGAAATGATCAAGTTACATTTTTTGGAATTTTATGGCAATTAAACTGGAATTCTGCCAGTCGTGCCCGTATTATCGCCTACCATGGTCCAGGCCGGACGCCTTGGTACGGAGCCGGTACGGGATATTATGATATTTTTCTGAGACAACAAATACGACCCAAGGAACCATAACCACTGCTTCAAAATGATCAAGTTACATTTTTTAGCATTTTATGGCAATTAAACTGGAATTTCGCCAGTTGTGCCTTTATTATCGCCTGCCATGGCCCTGGTCGGACGCCTTGGTACGGAGCCTGTACCGGATCTCATGATTTTTTTTTGGGACATCAAATACGACCCAAGTAACTATAACCATCGCTTCGAAATGATCAAGTTACATTTTTGCCATTTTATGGCAATTAAACTGGAATTCCGTCAATCGTGCATTTATTATCGCCTGCCATGGACCAGGCCGAACGCCTTGGTACGGAGCCAGTACGGGATCACATAATATTTTTCCGGAATATCAAATAATACCCAAGGAACCATAACCAACGCTTTGAAATGAGCAAGTTACATTTTTTGGTATTCTATGGAAATTAAACTGGAATTCCGCAAGTCGTGCCTGTATTATCGCCTCCCATGGTTCAAGCTGGACGCCTTGGTATGGAGCTGGTACCAGATCGCATGATATTTTTTCGGGACATTAAATACGACCCTAGGAACCATAACCAACGCTTCGAAATGATCAAGTTACATTTTTTGGAATTTATGTCAATTAACTGGAATTCAAAAAAGAAAGAAAAATTCAAAAATCCCCAATAGCTAAAACTGGGGCACAAATTTTATTTCACTTTTGAAAGAGTCGATTCCAAGAGTTGTAAGTCTACAACCTCTCATTTTGAGTCTACTTTGAGCCTTCATGCAGACCCTTCTTTCCTACCTTATCCAAAGACCTTCCAAATAAAGACCTCCCGAAATGCCTTTAAGGATGCCAACAGAAGTATGCAATGATCAACGATTGTCACATGATATAGAACATTGTCAAGTTGCTCACAAAAGAAAAGGAAAAAGAAAAATAAAAAGAAAAAGAAAATGAGAGTCTTACTAGTGAAAACCCTCACGAGCACTGTAAGGCGATGGTAAGTAGAGAAAATAAATAAGAGAGGCATGTTGGTGAAAATCGCTCGTGGCACCACTAGTCGAAAGTGAGTCGTGAAGCTGATGCAAAGAATTGGCACAAACAAGCCCGACTTCAAAGGTCATAAGAATGGTGAAAGCGAAGATTTGATAAGTTTGATAGATCGGCCATTGAGTCCAAAATGCATGTCATAGTCATTAAGGCTAGTTACCGCAAAATAAAAAGAAAAAAAATCCTCTTACTTTTGTCCTTCCGACAGGGGCATTTCTTGTTAATACTTGTTTCTTTGCGTCATGGTGTCCTTCACTCTGAGTCAGTCTTTGTCAAAACAAGCAAGAAAAGATTTCAAAATATGCTATCAGCTTTTCAGTTGCACAAAATTGAGCTTGGCCATCAATCCAATGTTGCAGTCAACATGCATTGAGGATTCATGCAGAGGCTTCCCCCCAAAAGACCCTTGTCAGCCTACTTGGCGCAAATAAAGATAACTGATGATTCTCTCTGATAGACAAATTGCTCCAAAAGGCAAGAAGCCAATCAAGATATTAGAAAAGGTCGCCTAAGTAAAGATCTCCTATTGGGATAAGGCTGACTAAGCCACAAATACGAATGGTACTAGGTGTATAATAATCAGGGTTGATGCAGAGCAAAAAAGTCTCTTGAAATCGACTCGAACTGATTGAGCAAAAACCAAGTTGCCCAGGACTCAAGGCCACAAACCGACCACCACTTTTAAAACTGACAAAATGTTCTTTGTTTGAAACAGGAACAAAGCAGTGCAACGAAAGTGGTTCAAAAAAAAAAGAAGAGAAGAGCCGAAAAAGGGAAGTTTCTCAAATCTTTACCTTTATTTGTCTTGCTAGTGTACATAAAATGTCGCCATTACTCTTCACATTTTTCCTCCTAGGATAAAAAGTCCTAGTCTGATGGATTTTCCTCCCAATAGAAATCTTAGTCTGATGAATCTTTCTCCTAAGATAACAAAAGATAGAAAACCTAGTCTGATGAATCTTTCTCCTAAGATAACAAAAAAAATGACCTAGTCTGATGAATCTTTCTCCTAGGATCAAAATCTTAGTCCGATGAATCTTTCTCCTAAGATAGAAGACCTAGTCTGATGAATTTTCTCCTAGGATCAAAATCATAGTCTGATGAATCTTTCTCCTAAGATAACAAAAAATAAGGGACCTAGTCTGATGAATTTTCTCCTAGGATCGAAATCTTAGTCCGATGAATTTTTCTCCTAAGATAAGAAAACCTAGTCTGATGAATTTTCTCCTAGGATCGAAATCTTAGTCCGATGAATTTTTCTCCTAAGATAAGAAAACCTAGTCTGATGAATTTTCTCCTAGGATCGAAATCTTAGTCCGATGAATTTTTCTCCTAAGATAAGAAAACCTAGTCTGATGAACTTTCTCCTAAGATAATAAAAATAAGGGACCTAGTCTGATGAATTTTCTCCTAGGATCGAAATCTTTTTAGGAAACCTAGTCTGATGAACTTTCTCCTAGGATAAAAATTTTAGTCTGATGAATCTTTCTCCTAAGATAGAAGACCTAGTTTTATGAATTTTCTCCTAGAATCAAAATCTTAGTTTGATGAATATTTCTCCTAAGATAACAAAAAACCCTAGTCGGATGAATTTTTCTCCTAAGATTAAAAATAAAAAAATAAAAAAAATAGAAAAACAAAAAATCCTTTTTGATTCATTTTAGCATAGATAGACAATTCAGTAGTCTCATTTTCCAACATACGGTCTCCATTCCCTTGTTGATGCCAGCATAACCTGATGCCAACATAACCTGATGCCAACATAGGGTCTCCACTCCCTAGTTGATGACTTTAGACATAGGGTCTCCACTCCCTAGTCTTCTTTCCAACATAGGTGTCCATTCCTTAGTTGATGTCGGCATAACCCGATGAATCTCATTTCGAGACACCGACATAACCTGGTGATCTTTCCTGACAACAGCATAACCTGTTGACCATTCCCTGACACTAGCATAACCCAGTGATCTCTTTTCCCTAGGAAACGACATAACTTGTTGACCTTTCCAGACACCGGCATAACCTGGTGATCTTTCCTGCAACATCATAACCTGTTGATCATTTTGTGACACTGGCATAACCCAGTGATCTCCTTTTCCCGGCAACAA